>QQNG01000258.1:0-259477 GCA_003666085.1 Pseudocercospora crystallina
CTTCAATTTGAGCCGCTTGCTTTGATGAACGGGCCATATTTGCATGTGTAGTGATAGATGAAAGGTGGTGGGTTAGGAATTTGTGCGCAGCTTCTGCGCGTGCGTAGCTTCCCCGCGGTTTACGTTATGCTTCTGCTTCGGATCGCAATCAACCTTAAAGCTCCGCGCCGTCGTCAAATTGCCTCGATCATCACTTCCAACTCGCTGGCAGCTGTTTATTTTCTCCCAAGTGTTCGCAGAAGACAGAGAAGGCAGCTGTATTCCTTCGCAGTCCAATTCTTCCCAAAGCGCGATCCAGCACTCGTCTATTGGCAAATCAGCACCTGATATCACCCTAGAGGAAATAAGAAAGAGAGAGGACTCACGTTTTCCATCCCCCTTCTCATACCCCATCGTCGGGTCATCTTTACTCGGATCGCGGATTTTGCCATCTCGCGTCCATGTCTACGTGTAGTCGAAGCTTCCGAAGCCGTCGTCCTTCTTGTAAGAGTGGCACTTGCCGTCACCGACGACGAATTTGCGCTTGCCGATCTGAGTGTGGGAGGAGTAGTCGCCTGCGCATGAAGATCCGGAGTATCGTTGCAGGTTGACGTTGAATGGGCCTGTCTTCCCGCCGGCTAAGGCGGATGAAAGGAGGGAAAAGAGGATAGGGAGAAGGTAGGCGGTCTTCATGATCTCGGATGCGGTGCGGGGTCAAGACTGCTGTATGTTCGGTCGCTTGTTGTATATGGTGGGCAAGAGGCGTAGAGTATTGAAAATATCTGTCGTAAATGAGGAAAATATCAAAGGTATCGTGAAATGTGCACCCGGTGTCTTGGTTCATCCAGCTGAGTAGCTTGCATTCTCCACCTCTTCTTGGAACATTACTACGGAAGTGGGTAAGCCATCTCTATATCCACATCAGCGAACGAGATCGGGAAGCTGGCGTTGATAGCAAAGCTTTTGCAAGCAGCACGGAGAGAGAGCAGTATAGCTACATCGAATTTCGGACTGATCGACAGTCTGCTTTTGAAAGCTACTGTGGCTGCCCTGAATTTGGGTAGCGACCCAGACCTCGACAGCAACTTCTTACTGCTGTCCTCACGACGTCCTGTTCGAAAGGTACCAGAGTCGGATCGACCAACCGTCGGCAATGACGCTCGTAAGCAAGCCCGCACAGATGAGAGTGCAGGTCTCTAGAACATCGTCAGCGCAACATCAAATGTCATACCGGCTACCTGGATGTCCTCTATCGCAGTTCTAGATCCCCTTCCCACCATCCACAATCAAATTCTGCCCCGTAACAAAACTCCCCTCATCACTCGCCAAGAAAGCCGCATATGCCGCAACATCATTCGGATCGGTCAACCTATATCACCAAGTCAGCACACACGCTCTCTCCCACACTGTCCTCCCTCGCAGTACCCAGGCTCGCAGACGCCTTTTGTTGGTGATCCACAGACACCTCTTCTCGATACACCTCCTTTCGGATTTCCGTGCAACTCACCTCCCCAACGGCACCGCCTCCACAAACTTCCTCACATTCTCCTCCGTATACGGCACGCCCACAAACTGCTCAAAAAGCCCCGTCCCACTCAACAAAGGCGCAATAGCATTAACCCGGATATTGTCGGGTCCGAACTCCGTCGCCAAACCTTTCGTTGCCTGTTCTCTTAAAGTCAGCCCAGACCCTCCCTCAAACCTCAAATCACGAATCACGAGGTGTGCGTACGTTAGTCACAGCCCCCTTACTAGCATTATACCAAACCAACCCCGGTCTCGGTCTCTCACTTCCAATACTACTGATATTAACAATACTCCCACCCCCCGCTCTCCTCATACTCGGCAGAATCGCCGGAATAGAAAGAAAGACGGATTTGACGTTAATCTCAAAAACGCGGTCGAAATCTTGCGAGGTGACTTCGGGGGTGGGGCGGTTTTTGTAGGCCCAGCCGGCATTATTAACTAGCGTCGTGATCGGACCGCCAAACGCCTTCTCCCCCTCCGCGATGGTCTGCGAATGTGGATGTCAGTGAGTCACGGTTGTAGGAGAGTGGGTGGGAGAGATGGATCGTACAGATTTCCATTCTGCATCTTTCGTGACGTCGAATTTGGCGACGTGCGTCTGATCTTTCTTCCCAATCTTCGCGGCAGTCTCATGAGCGCCTTCTTCATTGACGTCGGAGACGATGACTTTGCAGCCTTCGGAGGCGAAGCGAGTTGCGATTGCTCTGCCGAAGCCGGAGCCGGCGCCTGGAAGGAAGGGTCAGGAGGAGTATCAATGGCAAAGGGTTTTAGGGGAGAAGCGATACATACCAGTAATGAGGGCGACTTTGCCGGTGAGTCTTGCGAGGGAGGCCATGGTTGGAGGAAATTTGAGAAAGTCTTGGCAGAGATGGGAGGATTCCGGCCGGCGAGATTGGTGTGTTCAGTGATTTCGATGATGGTGGTCCTGGGTGCTTCAGTTGGCTGTGGAGAACTCGTATCCGAGAAGCACTTCTTGCTTCTTCCTAATTGCTCTCGACTGCTTGAAGATCGGAAATGAACTCCAGTTGTGCTCTGTCCTTCCAGTGCTGTATCCGCTATCGCTGTCTGAAATGATGCGAAGTTTTGTGGTGCTGTCCAGCAGCTTCTATCCTCTCGTTCCTGGAATTTGTTTGTATTCGTTCAGAAGATGTGAAGCCATTTGATATGCATGATGTCGTGCCTGACGTCTGAGTGGGTACATGGATACCTCCAACCTCGGCAACGGGCAAACCTTATTACTGGTACCTGCCAAGACTTTGATGAGGACAACCATGAGGACAAGCTTTCGTAGCAGTGTGGTGTCGAAATGCTGCTTGATGCTGACGTTGACTTTGATAATACTGCCGAAGAGGCCCCTTGCCGGCCGATTCTATGAGAGTATCGCTTTTGCATTGCTTCATGCCCCAAATTGCCCACCAGAGCGAAGGATTCATCGACTTACCATTCCGGGCGACCGCACACGTGACTCAGAATGTCCTCAATGGCGAAGTTTTCCATGTACCAAAGGGCGAAGTGGTATTCTGTGTGTGAGGACAGAATGTGGCTGTGACTCTGTCCTCATGCGATGAGTCGAAGATGAAAAAGTGGATGTGGTATATAGATCTCAAGTTACCATGCCGCAAAGTGTCGCACAGACAGAATACAGTTGATCTCAACTTGCAATTTTAAATTTGCCTGCATTTCACAGGTCAGCTTGATCAACTTGACTCATCATGGCGATACCCGAGAACCAGCCTGTATCCCCGTCCGTCGAGCGCGATGAAGACAACGACATCGTCCCCACATCAAATGGCGAGCAGCCCACAACACTCTACCCGAAGACTTCAGGCCACCTCAAGGAGCTCCTGTACAACATCAAGAAGTTCCTGAAGGATTCGAATCTTCCCCCAAATCCATGCATACCGTTCACAGGAACCGTGAAGCTCCACGGCTCGCACGCCGATATTCTGTACTACCCAGCAACCGGCGACGTCGCATTTCAGTCCCGGAATCGCACGATCACGCCCGAAGACGACAACAACGGATTCGCGGAGTTTTGCGCAAGTAGGCCGGACGATGTGCGAAAGCTTTGCGACATGGCGATTGAGAGGTGGCGTGAGCTGCATCCAGGTCGCGGTCTTGCCGCAAACGAGCCAGTAATTCTTGCGGGCGAGTGGATCGGAACCGGACTCCAGAAGAATGTCGCTCTGTCACATCTCAGCCGGCGACATGTTCTCTGCTGCGTCCAGATCAACGGTAGCTGGCACTCACCGAAGCTCTACGCCGATGTCGAAGTTTCGGAGGCCGGCCTGTACAACATCTCTCGCGGAGGTTTCTTCCATCTGACCTTTGACCCAACTGATGACGGGCGAGCATTCATGAAGGAGGCGATGGAGCTCACGGGCCAGGTCGCAGCGTCGTGTCCGTATGGTATAGCGATGGGCGTCTCAGGTGAAGGCGAGGGAATCGTCTGGATGCCAAGTCCAGCTTCCGGGTTTCCAGGCTCATCTGACTTCTGGCTCAAGACCAAGGGTGACAAGTTCCGCAATCCTGTTCCCACAGTGAAAATGATCGACGAAGACAGACTAGAGCGGAACAGGCTCTATGCGGAAGCGGCGTGTAGTGAGTCCCGGCTTCGGCAGGGTCTGGAGTACCTTGACGAGATGGGAATGGAGAGAAGCAAGAAGAGCCTTGGTAACTTCATCAAGTGGGTGCAGAACGACATTGAGGTAGAGGAGAATGTCGTCAGAGAAGAGATTGGGATTGACGGAACTGGGTGGAAGAGTGTAGTAGCAAAGATTGCGAGGGAGTGGTATCAGGCACTGCTTGCTGAGGGACTATGATGTGTGCTGTCGCGAAGAGAGTGGTGTAGAACAGCACGATGAGCATATGCTCTAAGATCAACTGGCGTCTCCTCGATGAGACTGTTCGTAGAGAGTAAATGCATTTTCAACCTCATCTTCAGTGGCAGCAAGTAGGCTGTTAGCGACCACATGAATGGCAGTAGTCGACGTACCAGATCCAGCATCAATACTCACAATCGAGCACACGAACGCAGCGCAGAGGACGTGAGGTCGAGTGGGCGAATGCGGTCGGTCCAGGCTTCCTGGGAGCACTCTTGATGCAGTGCGCAGTCCCACTTCTTGGCGGAGTCTGGAGCACCTGGAATGACCGGTGGTACCTACCGCTTTCGAAGCTCGAGCAGGCTTTTTTCGTACGTACTGGACGACGTTCCTTGGGGCCATCCGCGACATATCTGAACTCGTTGAACTCGATATTGATCTCGCCCTCGGCTCCATCAGTTTGCGGTGTGATTAAGCCTCTGCTTTGCACAATCTGCCAACATCTCGGCCTCGGTGCGAGTCAAGCCGTCCATGTAAATGTCGCAAACCAGTTGCTCGTCACGCCAGGCATGTGTCAAGTCCGAAAGCGCTGACCTTGCGAAGCGTATCGAGTAAGATGAGGGCTTTCACCAGCTTGCGACATCGTCCTTGGCACAGCCAGCGCACTTGAAGCTTGAATGGAGCTCATCAAAGGCTGCCCTGGCGAAGTGGTATTCGACGTGCTGACTGCTGACAGGCGAGCCTTGTATATCATACGCGTAGCAGCTTCGCAATGTAGTTGTATCACAAGTCCGCGCGGCCTCTGTGTCTTGAATGCGTTCGAGATGCCATCAGCTGAGCAGGAGGGCGGCATCAGTAAGCAGTCTTCTGTGTCTCTCGGGCTCGGCAATGTTGACCCATTGTGTGGCGGTCAGCCTTGTGGAGGTCTGTGTATGCACGGCCGCGTGTTCTCTGCGTGGTGGCTTCCCGCATGACAGCGTTCTCGGTTCCACGATTCAACGACCGTCAACGGATGTCTTCCGAAGTCAACGCTGTGGGGAGCGTGCAGAGGATCGGATGTGAAACCAGGTGAGGTCATGATCGTGGGAGTTTGTGTAGCGTCGGGGTGGTTCAGTCATGCGAAAAGTCCGGAGAACTCTTTCCACGTGATATCGTTCGCGGCGGAGGAAAGAGTTACTTCGATACTCGTGTGAAGTCCGGATACTCGATATAGCCGCACGATTTGCCTGTTCCTGAGTGATATTGCTATAAGGGTAATGTTGGCGGAGCCGAGAGATCAGCAGTGAGGCTCTGTGCTGTAAATAAGATGGAGGTTGTTGTCCAGCTCGCCCCAGTTGCAGTTGCTTGGATGAAGGATTGGGCTGAGGTGGGCGAAGTTGGCACAAACAGCAGTCGCACCGCCTCTTCAGCCTGTCATCCCGGGCGCATATCGGCGTGCGCAGGCATCTTCGCTGGTGGGTGAGATGTGTTTCATGGAGGTGGCCAGATCAATATTCGATGCGCTGACTGATGAGCGGCGTTGTGTAGGTGGGCGTGGTTGATGCTGAGAGGGCGCTGAGGAGGAAGTCTTCACTCAACCGTGCCAAGACCGACAGAAAGCCGGTCGCTAAGCTGGAAGGAGAAGCCCAGCCGGATGTCGGTATGCCTTTGACGGACTTCGCAACGATGGATGAATGTATTGTGGAGCTGCTCACTCATACTCATACTCAGTTCCATCTCACTTGGACTCGCAATCGTCTCCATCATCTTCACTCTGTATCGTTACTGCGGGTGCACAATGAAGCATGCCAAGGCTGGTGGTAAGCCGAGCCAAGGCTTCTTCTGCGAGCAAGGGCCTTCGGGTCTCCACGCCGGGAACCAGGAATAGACCGGGAACTGCCTTCTCCGCAGATTTCTGAGCTTTTGGTGGGTGAAACGGACATCACCAACTCTGACGCTGCTACCAAGAAACCACCGCCCTCCGCGCAGCATCAGCCATTCAGCCTCTTCCTGCACCCGCGAAGAAAGGCATTATGCATTATTCGCGGACAGGCGCAGTCGTCGATCCTCCGCAGATGTGTCGCTGGGTGTCTGCTGCAGGTGCCACGCTACCGGCATGACGCGTATTCTCCGACACTCACAGAGTCCTACAAACTATACTCTTACCAATGGAACCGGTCACAGCAGACGTTGTCCATATATGAGATAGTCGCCCGCCTGTCCGGTTTGTTTTCCTTCACCACCGCCAACCACAAGTGTCTCTCTCCTACCTACAGTCCACCAGTGCAGCATACTTACCACCAGAACCTCTCCTCCACCGACCTCCAACCTACCACACACGATGAAGCAAACAATCGCAGCTTCCACCCTGCTCACCGCCCTCGCCGCCGCCGTCCCACAAGGCCCTCCCGGCAACTGGCAACAATGGGCCAGCTCCAACAGCGTCAGTGGTTGGCCAACCAACACCGCCGAATGGAGTAGCTGGGCCAGCGCCAACGGCCTCCCAACTGCGACATCTGCATGGTCGAGCTGGGCATCTGCGCACGGCGGATACGGAGGTCCAGGCGGCTGGGGACCAGGTGGTGCCGCATGGCCAACCGGTGGCTTCTCTGACTTCGCATCGTGGACCTCTGCCGCAGGTCTGACTGCTCGCCCGTCCAATACTCAAGAGTGGGACTCCGTCACTTCCGCTCACCCTCTCCCATCCGACCTCTCCTCCGCTGCCAGCTGGTGGCGCGATAATGGCTTCACTGGTGGCTCTGCCTGGCCAACTCAGTGGACCACCAACTCCCAGTGGGCTTCTGCTGTGAGCGCTTGGGGTGGAGGACCATACGGCTGGGGCGGAGCTGGTGCTGGCGGATACGGACCTTTCGGACAAGGCTTTGGTCCGGGTGGACGTGGCTGGGGTAACGGCCCATGGGCAAGCAGCGGTGCTTGGACCAGCGGCCCATGGACTTCGTGGTGGGGAACTGACGCTTGCCCGGCAAGCACATGGTCTGGTAGGTCGAAGTCGTGTAGTGTGGAACTCGAGATATGATGCTGACTTGTTCCAGGCTGGACTGATGCTTCCTGGTCCACCTCCGCCCCATGGACGAGCTGGGCTGGCTGCACTGCATCCACCACTGCCAGCTCCGTCCTGACTGTCACCACCACAGACTCCGCCGGCTCTCAAATCACCGGTGTCAGCACCTCTTACGGCATCCGTGTCGCCGAGGCCACCAACGCTGTCACCACCACCGACTCCAACGGCAACACTGTCACAAGCACTACCTCCGGCTCCGGCGCCAAGGCCACCAACTTTGCCATGGCCGGCTCTGCTGCTGGTGCTCTTGGTGTTCTTGCCGGTGCCCTCCTCTTGTAAGCAGAGAGCATTTGAGTAGAAGAAGGGCTTGAAGAACATGCATTTCACGGTGTCACGAGAAAACAGCAACGATTAATACTGGAACATGGAATGCGATACCCCCAAAATGGCTTGTCACTACTACGGCTTACTGTATGCGCTCAATCTACTCAGCAGCTTGCTGGACTGAGCACGATTTGATGCGATCACGGAGTTTGGCATGATTGGAACGAATCTACTTTACGTGTCCTATCCTCAAGAATGACATACTTTATTATCCAACATCGTTTCGTATTTCGTGTTGCACACTATTTCTGCGCTTTGGCCGAGATGTCGGGGATGTTTCGGAAGGAGCTGACTTGCCTGCTTACACGCCCCTTCGTTTTTGTAGGTATAACCTCCACTCTGCGGTTCACCACGAAGTACAGCCAGTGTCCACTTCCTCCCTCTCACCACTCTCGCCCACCCACGACCGACTCCACTTCGCCTCTCTCACCACTCTCGCGCACCCCCGACCGACAAATGAGCCATCTCATAAGCACCCTGCCCTATGAAGACTCTTCTCGCCGCCTTCTATCGACGACTCCCATCTCGAACCATTCGTCATGCGATATTTTCACTTTGCAAGCATGGCGCATCTGTCTCCCTTCCTCTCTCGCTGTCACGGACAGGAATCACTCACGAAATTGAACGAGCATTCATTTCGAATTCAATGAGAAGGAAAAGCTCGAAAGATTGACGTCTTCAGCAAATCGACAAGTCGTTCATTAAAATCGGCCATTATACATCGCCACTATTCCTTTCCCCTAAACTCAAATTCAAGCTCCTCCTCATCCAGTCCTACTTCCTCGCCGTAATCGCCTTCCCATCCTTCCCCCTCCTCCTCAATTTCCGATCCGATGCCTCCACCACCCTCTTCGTTCTGGTGGTCTTCTTCTTTCCCTTAACCTTCGTAACACCCACCGGCTTCTTCCTGAAGGTTCCGTTGCGCCCTTGCCAACCTTGCCGACCTTTACACCTTTCTTCCCTTGCCAACCTTCTTCCCTTCCTTCTTCTCTCCTTCCCTCGCTTCCTTCTCCACTTTCGCCCACTTATCCTTCTCCCTCCCCAAAGCAGCAGCCGTAATCGCCTTCCCATCAGTATCCCTCTTCCGCAAAGACATTTGCTTCGTAGGCTTGTTCCGCCAGGCGGCGGGTTGTGCCATTCTGCCCGCACATTTGGATCTCGGCATTCTCGACTTGTTTGCTTTGTCGAGGGGGGTGGATGGGGTCATTTTGCATTGGTGATGCGGGATGTGGGACCGGGACAGTCTTTTGGGAAATGCTTGATAGGGATGAGAATGCTTGACGGGGATGGGAGGAGCAGAATGTGTTCTTTCTCTCTCGAGATAGCGGGTGTATGAGAGGCATTGCAATCGCCGCATACGGTAAGCTCGATTCGACATTGAACAATGGTTCATTGTGCGGCTTGGAGCCAGCCTAGAGCCGCTTGCTAGGATAGTATGTTGGCGATCGACATGCCTGATACATCCCTTCGCTCGCGTCTTTGGAACTGGACCGAACACAAGATTGCCTGGCGTCGAATGTGTAATTGTCGGCAGCCAGCGAAGAGGTATCTCTGTATCCTCGGCTTGGGAATATTTCCCCAAGTCTAGGATATGGCATGAGATTGAAGTAAACAACATCAATGCTGTTTTAACGATGACAAGCAAAAGCTTAAGGCTCAACTCCTTGACTTACTTGAGAAGATTTACTATCTCTCTCTCTATTCAAAACAATCCATCGTATAGCCTATCTACCCACATTACAAGATTATATCACATCTGGCACCAGGTGCCCAGACCTCGTCCTCTCTCCCGCTCTCTCTATTACCCCTTAGCAAATCTTCCTACTCGTCACTAGCTATCACAAGCCCGTATTGAATCCCCTACAATCTCAACGCCTCTTCGGGACATATCCGCACCGGCCATTGGAGGGACGCTCTCCCAATCCCGGCTCTCTGCCCTCGTCGTCGTCGTCTTTGACTTTCGGTTCTGTCTTCTTTGGGGTCTTGAGGATAGATTTCTTCGGCTTCTTCTCAACCCCGGCTTTAGTCTTCTTGGTCCCTTTGGTTGCAGCGCTCTTCTTCTTAATACCGGCTGCCGTGATGGCCCTCCCATCCGCACCTCGTCCCCTCAACACTCGATCGGTTTTAGGAACCTCCTTCTTAGTCTTGGCCTTCTTCTTCTGTTTCTTCGCGATCGCGGCCCGAGGCGATCCCGCTGGCTTCGGAATATCAGAGAACGTGCGAGTATGCGCGTAGGCTGTGGTTGAGAAGGCTGAATGAGAGGAAGTTGGACGAGTTGGTGAGGCGCGGGGAGTGGGGGCGTCGTCAATGCGTGATTCATTGATGAGCTTGCGTTTTGGTGACATTTTGATGGATTGCTTCATTGTGTGTTTTTGACTTATGAAGTTTGGTGGGATAGTGATGGAGGTGGACGGATTAGAGTGGAGTGGGAGTAGAGAGGAGGGTAAGATGAGAAAGGGTTTCTTTGTTCGTTCTTGTTATACGGCCGGAAACGGACAGTCTGCGATGGTCGAGTGTGAATAGGATTATGGTCGCTGAAAGCGTCTGTTGCACGCGCATAGGTCTTCAAGACAGACGAGAACTTCGGAACAGTCTGTATGCAATCATCGTTTGGACCTCCTTACGCTGCTGGGAAGATCCCTTCTGCTTCTGGATTTGCATCCCTAAATTCTCTCGACTGGTAGCTCTGCATTAATCGCGGGCGTATAGGCCTCTCACAGTGGACTACTCCTTCCCCTTCGCTCTCCCTTTGGCCTTTGGGATTGCCTTGACCTTAGCTTTCGCAGTGATTGCCTTGCCATTCGCATCTCTCTTCCGCAGCACCCTTCCCGTCGCCACCTTCGCCGACTTCGTTTTGCTCGTCTTGGTCACCTTCGGCTTCTTCGCTGCCGTAGCCTTCAGAGCCTTCCGTTCTGCAGCTTCAACATCCCTCTTGTAGTTCGGATGTCGTGGATCTCCCGGGCGGATTGGGCTTCTGCAGCGCACGAGCGGGCTGGGAGGTGGGCTTGCAGACGGTAGCGGTTGACTGTGCATTAGTTTCCGTGTGGCCTCTTCTCCTGGTGACAGGTTCGAGTAGCCTGAACAGTTCGACGAAGTGTCTGAAGCTTCTGACGAGTAGACCTCTGGGTATGGCTGACGGCGTGGTGTGGTGGATGGACTGCCCTCTGGTGTCATCGCTTCACAGCCGTCGATCAAGTCGTCGTAGTCAGCCAGATAAGCAAGGGCGTTGACGCGCAAAGCTTCCTTGGTACTTAGTGAAGACCTGCCGGAGCTTGGAGACACGGGATTGTGAGAAAGCGAAGCTGCTTGATAGGTAGGAGAAGCGGACGTGTAAATTGGAGATGCCTTTCCATCGGACCTCGGCGACGACTTTCCTCTGTAGACTGGCGAGGCGCCTGAGTAGTGTGGCGATCCTCCAGCATAAATTGGCGATGCTCTGCCTCCATAGTTGGGAGATGCAGTACCTCTATAGCTTGGTGAGGCCCTCGAGTACTGTGATGAGGCCCTGGAATAGCTTGGCGAGGCTCCTCTCGCGTATGTTGGTGAAGTTCTTGAGTAATTCGGAGATCCACCTGCATATTTTGGGGATCCACCTTGATAGACCGGGGATCCACCTGGATAGACTGGAGATCCCCCAGGATAGACTGGAGATGCTCGAGGATAGACTGGCGAGGTGATCCTGCCTGTACCTGGGGAGGTAATCCCACCTGTGCCTGGGGAGGTGATCTTGCCTGTGCCCGGGGAGGTGATCATGCCTGTGCCTGGAGAGGTTGGAGTGTACGGACGCGAACCAAGCCGACTACGACCTGGCGATGTAGCCGTGTAGGCAGGCGATCCAACACGACCTGGCGAGTGAGGCACGTATTGGGGCGTGGTAGGAGCCCAATTTGGTGATGTGGGAGCCCAGGGAGGAGACTGAGCCTCGTAGTTGGGCGAGTAGCGACCGTATCGGCCTGGGGAAGTAGCACTGGAGTTCCGAGATACTGAAGAGCGTTTCCGGGAGGAGGAAGCAGTACTCCCAGACCGCGAAGCTCGCGATTTACTCGACGTCATCTTTGGTGCCATGATGATCTGAACGCCGTCTGCGGTCGTGGACCTTCTGGTGCAGGATGGAAACTTACTGGAGAGTCGGATACACACGAATGGTCGGCTTTGTTCATGAAATAATGATGGTCATCGCCGGAAACGGAAGGGTTGGAACTGATGCCATTGTCCACTTTTGCTTTGCCCTTTGTTGCCAGTTCGTTCCACACCCAGCCTGGGCTGCAAAGGCTTTCGCGTCTGGTGTGGGTCAGTGCAAAGACGTCAGTTCTCTTCGTGATCTCCAGTGGGGAGTCTGAGATATCCATCGAATCTAGTTCGCTTAACCATCAAGCTTGTCATAGTGGACTTCTCTAATGACTCGTTCGTAACGGGACGTCGCTGAAAAGGTGTGATCAGCCCGACATGATGATGAGCCCGGCTCATCGGCAGTGTGTAAAATTGCAAGATGAGAGGAAGGTAGATGATGACCTGAGGTCATCTGCTTCTCGGAACAGTGACTGAATCGCCATGATACCCACGCATCCAAGCGAGCATCTACAAGCGTCTCAGAGAAAGCGGTGATCTGCGGCCCACCTGAATGGAACTGACCACCATCAACGCCAGACTGTCGCAACAGTTGAGACATAGGAGTGACCGGAACCTCATATCGTCCGTAATCGTGAGCGACAGCCGGCAAAGCACCTAGTGCGAGTAATCTCCGTAAACGTCTGTCGCTCCGCACAGCTGGTGTTTGCATGGGACCCCCAGGTTCCCAGTTCAGACAGTCGTCAGATGTCTGCGAGAAGTAGAGCCAGTATACCGCGTACGAATGACACTTCTCAGCTTCCAAACCCCACCATATTCAAGAGAACATGACCAGGCTAGTAGTACCACCAAAGCGCACGCACAGACTGGAAGAGGCGTGGCAGATGAGACTGCATTCTCTTCAGGCGCAAAGCCGGCAGCGTGGTAGTCTGGCCGCGAGCACGATCTGACTCTCCTTCTCGTATCCCCCAGATACCAACAGAAGACGGCTGCCGGTCGTCTTCTCAAGCAAGCTCGACTCGATACGTACAAGAGACACGTCCAGAGCAGTCTGGCGAACTGGTGCAGATGCCGCAATCATAATACGTGAAAGCGTCGGCGATGACCAGTGCTGGACCTTCTGCTGTATGTGCAGATTCCAGCAAGGTGAGGCGCGCAATGCCTTCTCGTCCGGGCACAGCTGAAGGCCAGCCCAGCACTCGCGCTTCATGAAGCTGCCGTAGATACTGGTCGCAGCGCCGAGTCGTTTGTGCTTGGGCCGAACTCGAGGTACTCGCCAGCGGCCTCAACTCTTCTGCATCGATCTCCAAGCTTCGAGTGCGCCGCCCGAAAGTATGTATCCTGTCGAGATAGTCGCAGGGCAGTTGCAGAGCATCTAAAGAGGCTTTTGTTGCGTAGACCCACCCGTGGTGCGCATTTAACGGTGCTGTCATACCCACAGCTCACAAGGGAGCGACTTGGCGTGGTACCCCGAACCGCATTGCGCCCATTTCTGAGAGGCTGGCTATGGTGAAGTTGGAGATCGAGTGCAGAAGGTGTGTGGCAGAGTGAAAAGAAGTTGTGGAGGCAGAAGAAGAAGGCAAAGGCAGAATCGCGGGAAGGCAGAAAGCAGGTAAGCTTTCGGGCCGTTCTGCGGGATCAACCCTGTTGATACCACATGCAGATGTTGAGTGAAGGAAAACGGTCCTTGCCATGACAACGTCGTGCAAATCACAGCGCGAGCCTCCACGCATCTCTGAGCCGCGAGCTTTATACAACAGCACCGATTAGGGACTGTCCACGCGTCTGGGTCTCGCCTTCTAGACGGAAACTCCTGCAGCGTTCCAGCCCACCGACGCCGCCAGCATCCAGGGCAAGACTCCCTCTTGCACCTGACATCTGCAGCCTTCTCGCCGGCTCTAGTCCCAAGCTCGAAGCTGCCTTTTCCACCATCTCATGTACTGAGCCTATTTCCGGCCCGGCGAGTGCGACGCTCTCCAACGAACCGCGCAACTTGAATCTTGCCCACGTCTACCAGATGCTCGAACAGCCTCACATCTCCGGTCACGTCATCAATCATGTCCAGTCGAGAGCATCATGCTTTCGACCGCAATCCGACCCAGAAGAAGCCCCGGTATGGCCTTGCCGAGCGAGATGGTCGGCAGATCCTCCCAGAACCACACGCCGGCGACTCTTACCTCGCTCCTACGCCTGCCGAGCCTCCCACGACTACACGATCTCATTCAGGAGCAAGCCCACAGTCTTCCATTGTGATCGGTAGCCCATCGCCGCCTGTAGGAAATTCACCAATGCGAGCCTCACACCTGGACATGCCAGCAGCAGCACAGGGCTTCGCATCGACATCGCTCTTCTCCAGCCAGCATCAATCTTCGATCCCCCGAGGGAATGATCCAACTCAAAATAGCATTGATCAAGACCATGGAGCGCAGGGAGCTTCTGCCCCAGTTTTGCCCTCACAGCCAGCTTCATCATCCCAGAGCGTCCCTTATCCTGATGGCGAAGGCCAGGCGATGCAGCCTACGACACCTGTTGCGCTATACCCTCGGCCAGCTATTACGTCAAGTCGAATGAGCTCGGCACCATCAAGCGCCTCTCTGAGAGCTAGTGGATTTCCTGCTCATCGATCGAGTGCCTTCAGTAGCATCTGGATGTCGACGGGTCAGAGTCACAGCCAGCCGACGCAGTCTTCTCGGTCCAGTCTTCCCGTTGCAGCCCAGCCTAATGGTTCCCTCGTTGGTCGCACATACGTGGAGCAGCTTAAGGCACCCGCTGCGTCTTCCGCCGCCAGCACTAGTGTCCGATCAACTGCTGTTGGTGGGTACAGCACGCCTTCGGTCACAAGGGAGTCCTCAAGTAGCGTGCTTGAGCGCGCACTGCGCATGAAGCAGCAGGCCGCCTTCTCATCCCGCTCGCGTGCTACTGCACGAGTGACGCAAGTGGGGGCCACGGGCTCTAGTCTCAGCCGAGTGAAAGAGCCAGAAATTTCCGATGTCTCAACAACAACGATTGGAGCTCACCCGGCTGCGCCAAAGTCAGGCGTTGATCAAAGTGATCTTGACACAGCCGCAGACGATGTTGTTCAGACGAGATTGATGACTACCGACCGGTCGCTTACACACACAGTCGCGCAGCCTCGTCAGCATGCTTCGAGCAGAATTGTGTCGGAACAAACAGCTACTGTTGTCACTACACCTGAACTGCTGGGGAAGTCCTCTGGTGAGGTGATGCGCCCTCGAACGACCGAGAATGCCCCGGCTACTTCCAACTCATTCGCCCCATCCCATTCGAACAGCTCAGGCAAGCGAAGTACGACCAAGGCCACCTCAACACAACCCACTGGCGCTGCTCGACCAGGGCATATTGAATCCAGTCGAGTGGCAAAAGCTCGCTCGTCTAATATATCCGATACTTCCTCTGCAGTCAGCAGTACCGCCGCAGCTGCTTCGCAGACAGCATCAGCACTTCCTCCTAAACTTCAAGGGATACTGACCTACGCTTCGAAGTTGAGTGACACTGCACGGTACGGCAACGCCATTGGAGCATCATCGGCGCACGCTCATCGTGATGAAACTGTGGAGCCTACTTCTCCTTCTCCAGAGCACGCCACTACTTCGTTACAGGAAGCTCATAATGAAGCCCTTGCCGACGAAGAGAACGATGATCAGATCGTCACGCAAGTCACGCATACCGTCAAGTCGCAGCCGGTACTTAATCGTACCGACGATCATCCGTACCATTACCCTGCCATTGTCGTCGGTTGCAGCATCTGCGACAAGCTACGCGTGAAGACCCTGGCTTTCGATGGGCTGGTTGATGAGTCGATCTCTGGTCGGATTGCCCGCTACAGGGTCATGACGCATGATGATCCCAACGGAGACTACAAGTGGATTCTGGATCCGCGCAACTATGAAAAGCGGCCTTGAGTGTCTGGAGTCGGATCAACATCTCATAGCTCAAGTTGAGAAGATGAAGAGTGACATCACGATTCTCAACAAAAAGGGTGCGCTCTTGAACGCCTTAACGACGGAAGAGCCTGGAAATTTTGCATCGTGAGCTTAATGCTCACGGCAAGGTCACGCAGAAAGGATAATACGACCACGATGTGATCTTGAAGCAAAACGATGCATGTTGGTGATACTCCGATTAGCAATAGCGACACTGAAATGACTGGGGATTGTCAATGAAAGAACCTAAGCACTTGGATGAGCAAGTCCAATGTGGGCAATGCGGTTTGGAACGTGGAAGATGGGATGAACATGAGCAAATGAAGATTCGAGGCTCGTACACTAACACATTATACTTAACCCAACTAGCATGAAGAGAACCCTTCCTCAGTTTCAATTCCTCATCGCAAGACTGGTCTCCGCAAACATCGGGGAAGGGAAGCACCCCAGACTCACGCCTGGCGGAAAGACTCCGCATCCTTCGCTGCGAAGAACAACGATGCTCTGGATGACTGTTTCCCTGCGTCTCCAGAACAACGGCGGATAGATTGGCGACTGAACACGAAGTCCAGCTTCATATCTCTCCCTTCCTCCCCTCGTCGCCACCCTCATCGGCGTCTCAGTCATTTCCCTCGGCGTTCCATAATGGAACCTCCCACCCCTCAACTTAATCCCCATATTAAACGCCTCAACAACCTCCAAGCTCCTCCTCCTCAACTTAATCCTAGCCTGCCAATACCACTTCCACCACGTCCACCCTTTCTTACAACCACCTACCGCGTCTTCGCCAATTCGTTTGCCGGCCCGGAACTTGCGATCGCAGATTTCCAGCATGGAGAAGATCCAGACTGCGGCGATGAAGTATGGGTTTTGGGATACCGAGATTCCTAGTGTGATGAGGAATGAGATCCAGGAGAAGGCGTGGGGATGGCCGTGAGCGTGTGGGAGTGTTGATCTTGGGACTTGGATGAGGCAGAGTGGTTCCAGGGCTGCTGAAGGGGATGTGAAATTGAGTGAGGTTGGTTCGAAGGGATTGTGTTTCTGGACGACGTTCGAGAGTGAGAGTGCGGCATCGACCGCTATTGCAAGGACATTTACTGTCATCTCGCCAAGTCGTGATCCTGGCCGGCAGGATTTTGGGTGTTGATGTGCCTGTTTGCGACCAGCGCGGAATGCTCTTGTGGCGGGTTGTAGGTGAACAGTGCAGAACTCTCACGGTTGGAGTTGGAAAGACTCATATGGGCCATCTTTGTTCAACTCTGAAACAACGTGAGACAAAGGACAAGAATAGCTGCCGTCTTTACGAGACCTGACACGATGATCAAGAACTTCGCGGTCTTCCGGTCTGATGTGACTCCGTCGTGCTCGGGAGTCGACTCTTGATATAGACAAGAAACGTAGTGTTGAATACTCTCTCGATCGCTGCGCGACTCTTGTACCCCAAACCGCCCTTGCTTGGCGTAGAATACATGGCAGAGTGGTGTCGTCTTTGTTGTAGTTCGGGTTGCCCAATCCGGCAGATGGAGGTCTTCCTTTGTTCTCGCAACCTCAAGATGCAGCTCGAAGGATCGCAACCAAGCGCTTCAGTCTCCGAGGTATTCGCCAGGGTGGTAATCGTCGAGGCATGGCGTCTCTCTTCCAGAAGAATAAGCCGAAGGCTGCTCAGCGCAAGGCGCAGAAAGCACTGGAGAGATCGCATTTGGATTCGTCCCAGAGCTCAGCCACAGGAAGTCTATCCGGCTCCCAGCTGTCTTTGCGAGGCAATGAAGATCCGCGGATGGTATGGATGTTGACATGTGTGTGTGTGACGAGTTAAAGCTGACAAGTTCAGGTGGCAAGTGAAGCCGGCACATCGGCAGCTTCCGGCCCATGGAATGGCGGTAACTATCCAGGCCAAAGTGGAAGCAAGATCGGACACGACAGTACGTATTCCACTGCAGGGTCCAAGCCTGGTATGGGCGAAGGCGAGCAGAAGCCGAAGATACCACCGTCCCTGCAGACAGCACGAAGGAATGGCAACTGGGATACCGCATGGCGACTGGAGAACATGTACAAGCTACCACATGAGAACAACGACAAGATTACGGCGGGTCTGAGATGAAAACTCGTAGAGCATGGCAAATGGGACGAAAAAGATGATGCTGCTCGAGGGTCCAACACGGCTACGGAAAGCGAGACGTTTGCAGGTACAAACATCGACGATACAATGCCACCGCAAACCCAGGCTACCGCTCCGTCTGCACCACTGCCTCCTCCACCGAACCAGCCGCTCCCTGCACTTCCTATGGCCACCAAGTCAAACTTCGTCATGCCGTCTCTGCCCCAGCCGACAAGATCCCAGATCAGACAGAGACAGCCAAGCCCGGAGGCCGGACCTCCTACAGATCCCGCTCAATTAGCGCAGTACAAGATCATCAACCGGGTCAAGGGTGAGCTGACAGAATTCTGGTTCGCAAAAGACCGCAGACTATCCCAGGCATACGAGGCTCTCAATGGAGGCCACATCGGTGAAGCTTATTCTCTGGCCCAGGAAGCTGACAGAGTAGGCTCCATTGCTTGGGGCTTGGAGAAGAAGTTGGCGGAGCTGAAGGGACGAAGAAAACCAATGGCTCCGGAGTCGATTCTTGATGAGCTGAAGATGATGGAGAAGTTAAGCCAGCAGCCTGGAGTCAGGGAGCCTTCAAAGGGCAAGAGCCCATTTAGAACGCCAGACACACCTTCTGCGGACAATGCTGTGCAGCCTGCCCAAGATGATGTACCGTCGCCCATACCATCCTCTTTGGTTCCTGGTGGAGGCTAGCTCAAACAGCCAGTTTTCCCACGCGAGCATCATGCGGCACCAGAGAGCAAGCCTAATACGACAGCATCAAACACCACGAATGTCACAGACTTTGCTTCACCCGCCGAGACCACACGAGCGACCGAGGATATTGAACCGGCAGAGAGCAGCATCAAAGGTCCTTCAAGTATCGAGCCTGGAGGAGCCACTTCAATATGGGGACAGACATTGAACGCAGCGGCAGCGCCACCGCCAACGCAGAGCTCGCCAGTCGCTTCCATTGCGGCCCGTATGGCTGCGAAAAAGCGATCCGAAAGTCCGATTGAAATGCTTGAAAGTGAGCATGCCGCGGGAGGTGAAGCCCAGCGCTGGCCGAGCGTGGCAAAGGCCGCAGCTCAACATGCTGCTATTGCTACAACGGCAACCAAGCACAACCCCGAAGAAGACAGCGCCAGGACACCTGACACGGCTACGAGGATGGCTCGACTGGAAGCGGCAGACAAAGACGACGTACGTGGCATCCACATACCCCATCCGGCGACAACCCAAACAAAGGGCTCCCGAAGTGACACTGAACGTTTGGACGGAGGCCAGACCAGTTCGATCCTCTCAGAACAACCTGGAACATCGGGGCATCCTGAATCTGAGCTAGCGACAACCTCCTTCCTCGACAGCGAGAGCGAGCCGGAGTCGCCGATTGAGACAAATCGACAAGGCGCCCGCAACATGGCACCAGTGGGCAGCAGGCACTCGTCTGACTCGGAGGGCGAAACGCTTCCAAGGGTGTACAAGAAACGGGAAGAGCGGAATGAACAGATAGTCCAAGAAGCCGGCTGGAGAAGCCCTCTGCACTCTCCAAAGCGGGCAATCCCCAAAGCTGGTCCCCCAGAAGTCGAGCCTCGCGTCCATGAGATCATTCTCCTCAGCACACTCATCCGCGACATCCAAACACACGAAACAATTGGAAATACCGACAGGAAACACTGTCGCAGCATCGCCCTCGACATCGCAGCTTTCAGCCACAACCTCTTCGGGAATGTCAACGACGAGGAGACTGTTCGTAAGCTCTTGCGTCTCCAGATACAACGAGCTACCAACTTGTACCCAACCCAGGTGTCTGCGAAAGAGCGTGAGACATTCCTACGTGAAGCGAAGCAGAGGATCAGGGAAATGACGCTCTTGGGCGTTGAGCTTCGTACAATTCAGCATCGTCGTACTCTAGACGATGAGTACACGAAACGCGAGGAAGAGCTGATCTATAGCATTGCAAGACAAATCGGTGGAAGGAGCAGAGTTATCACCGGCCATGCTTCGTATGCTGAGGTCAAAGAAGCCCTCGCAAAGCCATTGGAACCAACCCCGGATCCACCGCCAGTTGCAACAGTATCGATGGCAGCATTACCACAAGCTCCGCTCCCGCAAATACCAGCACCGAACAGGGTGGACGAGAAGCCACAGGAGAACGAGAAAATCAAAGCCCTCCGCCTCGAACGAGATTTCCTCCGCGCCGAGCGCGCAGGCGAACAAATCTCATCTCCAGACCTTCGAGCCGCAACAAACATGCTCGAATCCCTTCGTCTCGAACGAGAAGCCCTTCGCTCTGAACGCAACGACCCAGAAGCTTCCGACCGGGAAGAACCCGCGCCCACAGAAGCCCGCGCAGCCCCCGACATGAACACCTCCTCCTCCTCCTCCTCCAACACACCATCCATCACCCGCCTCCAAGCCCAACTCACCCAAGTCCAAAACGAGCTAGCCACCACCAAAGCCCAGAAGAGTGAATGGCAGCAGAGGACGTATGCTTTGAGTAAACATATCGAGGCGCAGTTGGGGCCTGTTGCTAGGGCGCTTAGGGATACGGAGGAGGCGAAGGAGGCGCTTGTGGGGAGTCCGACTTTTATGAAGAAGGACGGGGAGGGGGAGAGGGAGAAGGAGGGATGAGTGGGGAGGGGGTGAGGAGTGAGGGGTGGGAGTTGCGGGGTGAAGAGGGGTAGAGGTGGAAGGAGCAGGAAGAGGATGAAGAAGAAAGAGTGCGTGTGTAGTACGAGTAGTTGCTTCAATGTCAAAGTCGTGATTCATATCTATATAAAACAACCTCTGCCGCCGCACAATCACGGCCCATCACCAATCTACTCTCTCAGCTCATTCTTGTGCCGCCAGGCAATCAATGTCTCTCCGTACTAGGCGCTGCAGGATCGCTGCCAAAGTGAAGGTGCATGAGTTCCACCATTTTCAACTGCTGTTCCGGATTGCAGTGGACCTCCAATGACACGATCAATGGGTATGGTGAGCTGTTGAAGGTAAACTTCTTGATCACGGAGGCGCAGTTCTCTCTTCCAAACTTGGTTCGGCCGCGAGGTTCTCTGACGTTGCTTTTCTTGCAATAGGCAGGGCCATTGGAGGAAGTTGTCGACGTATTTTCGCTTCGAATCTTGCTTCGGCCGCGAGGTTTGCAAGTCTGGACACGCATCTGTCTGGCCAGACGCGGCAATGTCTCTCCGTACTAGGCGCTGCAGGTCTTGCGCCCGACGGTATAGCCTTTCCCTCACTGTCACGGTAGATAAGCTCAGCTTGCTTGCCGTGACCGTGACTCACACCACCGTGCAGGGTGAGACCTGCTTCTCTGTTCATCACGACTTCGACGGTGTGTGTCTCGATCGCTGGTTGGCGATATGCGTAATGCTCCCGCCAACTGCTCCACCGCCTCCGCCGTAGCCGCCACCTCCGTATCCACCGCGGCCTCCGCCAAAGCCTCCACGCCCACCGAAGTCTCCGCCGCCGTAGCCTCCGCCGCCGTAGCCTCCTCGGTAGCCTCCTCGATAGCCTCCCACGACCTTCGTGGCTTTTACCGTGATGTTCACGGACGCTAGTCTCAATGAGACCAGCGAGCCGTGGTTGGAGAGGAGTTTGCAGTGGGCGATCAGATATCCGACTGTACGCTGTATGTTCCAACAGCTCCTCCCGCCTGCGCCATACCACCGCTCGAGATTCTCCACCGTAGCCTCCACCGCGGCGCCCGCGCCACGGGGGCGGAAGATCTTCTTCAACTTCTCCTTCAACTTTGATGCCCATCGAGAGCTTGGATCTTGGTCTGGATGCTTTCCGCATTCGTCTCCGCCATGTCGTCAGGGAGCGGCGACGCTCACAGGTCGTGTCGTGGGGCTCACAGAGGGATGGTCGGCGATGTCGTGAGGGTTGTAGAACAGTGGGGAGGGACTGGACCACTTGAGCAAGGGAGGAGACATGGTGCAATGGATGACCAGGTGAAGCTTGCTCGGTCGCGGTCGCGGAGGCGCTCCCCGACTGCCGCCATCGCCAGCGATGACGGCGTGTCCGCCCTCTGAAACAACGTGCTTGAAACGTGCGGTTGCCAGCAACGCAGTTTCTTGCACCACCCAAGTCTCTGCCATATGGCACGATGGCGATGTTCGTGCGGGTTCTCCTGGCATCGCTATCACAGCGCCACACCGAGTATCGACCTGTGAGCTGCTCCTTGTGCACCTGCTCCATGTGCGCGCAGTTCCGCTAGCGGTGTTGAGGCGGCGGCCGCACCCGTCGCTGAGGCACGTGTAGTGCTTCTTCTTTTGATGATCCATCAGTTGGATATCGTCGTCGCAGATCTTCTCGCAATAGTAGCACCACGCTTTGGGCAGTGCGTCCTCCAGGGTAGCGACGTCCTTCTTAGATTTGCCCATGATGACGGTGTCGCACTGACGACCACCCAGAGCCAGAAAGTTGGTCAAACTCGGTCAGCCAGGGGAGCGGCGGCGGTCAAAGTGAGCTCTGCATTTGGCGAGCTGCTGCGCTGCTTCTCGCCGGTGCCCGGAGCTGCTGCGGCAGCATTGGTGCAGAATGAAACTTGCCAGTGCCAACGTGCTTGAAACGCGCGGTTACCAGCGGCCAGGTCTCTTCCAGACTTCTGGTGCTGCTCTCAAACGTCGATGCGGCAAGGTCTACCGCAGCCAAGGATGTCTGGTCTTTTCTTATCTTGGTCAAGAAGGTGAGCGGAGGCCGAAGAACAAGCAGAGGGTCAGAGGGAGCGAGCGAGAACGCCGTTGAGTCCCGGCGGTTGGCGTTTCTGTTGCCCTCGTCGCTTGGATGGCACTTAATGGCAGGTCCCGCCGTTGCTGTCGAAAAGGCTGTGGAGTCCCAGCGGTTGTCTTCGCTTTTCTTCCGACAGGCGTTGGCACTTCATGGCAGGTCCCGCCGGCGCTGCAATGAGACAAGGTGTTGAGGTTGCTAGTCAAAGTTGGAAGTCGCTGCTCAGAAGACAGTGGTGATAGCGGCGGCTTTGATGAAGGCGGGGCATGTGATCTGCTGCCACGGGATCCACTCGCTGATAGGACCAGGCGTGATGTCTTCGGAGTCAGAAGGACAGTGATAAGGCCGGCGTCGGCTGGAGAAGTCTTGTGATGGCGAGCTCAAGATGGCAGACGGCTTGTTTCTCATGCGGCGTTGGAGCTCAGTATGTGGCCAGTTGTGCAGATCTGGAGTTGATGTGACTGGGGAACCTTCTCACTGTGCCATTGTGTGCGACACATACTCCCGAGACCTCCGGAAGCCTGACTATGTCAAACGGCCAGTGGCCTCCTCTTGCGACCCAACGGGCCCGACGCCCTTTCAGCGTCCGAGAAGTCCGTCCTTCAGCCAGGCTCCATCCTCGAGGCGCGCCTAGGGGCTGCAAACGAGCGCAGGATACCGTGTAAAACACGTACCACAGTATGGCGCTAAGCCCGCAAGACGGGTGGACGCCTCCACAACTGTAGACTTTGGCAGCGTGCCGGAGAAGTTGCTGCAACCAGGCCTCGCGGCGGGTAGGCGTGGGTGTGGATAGCGGCTTTTGAGTCCCAGATGTTGTCTTCTCTTCCACCAGTCCGAGTGGGTGCGGTAGGGCGATGCCTGTTGAGTCCCAGGAGTTGTCTTCTCTTCCATCGTCCCGCTGCCCGTTGCATGCTTTTATGGCCCTCCCAAGGCCCATCTGGACGAGTCAGTTGGACATGCGTTCGCAGCACGCTTGTCAGGGCTGCAGAGGAAAGGAAAGAGGTATCGAGAGAGTGGATAGTTGTGCGTGGCGAAGGCCTTGCCATTGTTGTATGCGAGTTCTCATTTTGTTGTAGGTACGATGCCTGGGTGGTACTTTTCCTCCTTCATCGTGATCTGTTCGTAGCCTTGGCTGAAGAGACGTGCTTGGTGAAATGCGTCGCCGCGATGGCTTTGACGGGATGAACCTCGATTCAGGAGTCGCGTCTTTCCGTGCGCTTCGACGGGTAGACGTCGTAGCCTTGGGTGAGAAGGACTTGAGCGACGGAGCGGGTGCCTTGGCGATTACGTCGACATCGTCTTGGGACGGTGAGCGTGCGCGGTCTCGATTGGGGGCTCGTAGACCTTTTCGGTCAAGTAGTAATTCGGGTCGTTGCGCCTGTCGCGGTCTGGTATCACTGCCAAATCTAGGTCAGTAGGGAAGCTTGGATCAGACAAGGGACCATCTTACCTCGCGCCTCACCAGCAGGCCAGACTCGCCATGAAGCTGAGCGTTGGAGGTGTAGCCGCCGTCCTTGTTGCGGCTGTACATCGTCAGCCACTTGTTTCGGCTACATCGCCTCGCTGATCTGGATCTGGATGACGGAGTGAGCACAGGTCGATGTGAGCTTGACGAGTGTGGAGTGAGGTGAGGATCGTGAAGGTCAGAAACATGGTGTCCACATCCTCGTCGCCGCCGTGGAAAGCGGACGCGAGCTCAGTTGGAAGTTTAAGGCATTGTTGTTCTTGTTCTCATCATGCAAGGTAGAGTCTTGTGGAGGGAGGATGCGGTGATGGACGGCTTACCGCTCGCTGCGTCTTGTCATGTCATTTTCGTGCGAGGACGTCGGCGGTGGTGTTGCCTTTGATCTGCCTGAAGAGGAGGATCAGCTCAAGCACGTGAAAGGTCTTCAAGTGAGGCGCTTCGTCCGCAGGCCAGGTCAGATACTTGCTTTTTTCGAGCAATCAATCTCAACCGCAACAGGATCTTCTTTCGAAGCGTCTGCAGGCTGAGGGCGTCATGTACCAATAGAGGTTGATGTGAGATGTATCCATCATCCAAGGGGAGGGGAAGGGAAGGGGAAACGCCAAGGTCTCTCGTCAAGGGAAGGCAAGGAAGAACGTACCGTCTGTGCAGCAACGAGCGCAGTGGCTCACCGCAGCCACTTGTGCATCCGCACGAACTGCTGGAAGTGAGGATCCATCCTCGAACTGCCCTCGATCACCGCTCGGAAAGCGCGGCACACGCGGCGGAGGCGGAGCATGTCCAGGGCGCCGAGAGGAGCTAGGATCTCTTCCAACAACTCGACGATCGCGAAGGTTCTTGCTGCGGCGGCCATTGCCGGTGGTGGTGTGGTGGTTGTTCTTGTCGTGGAGAGGGTGGAGAGGGAGCGGAGGATGGTGTGGTGGGGTTGGTGGTGGTGATGATGCGGTGTTTGGTGGGGGGTGTTTGCGTGCAAGCTTGGAAGGGAAAGAAGGGCAGGAACTTGGTGGTCAATGCGCCAATTCGGGGCTGCGCTCCAAACATTATGCAGGAACTTCACTTCGTCGTCAGCCAATTCATTTGCCAACGGTGCCATGCTGCCTGGCTCTTGCACATGACAGAGTTGAGACTTCACTTCACCATCCTCCATCGAAACATCCCCGTCTTCAGCACCGCCGCCGTGATCACGACCGCTCTCTCCTCCCTCCCAAGCACCAGGCCAACGACGACTCCCTCGCCGCCGTACGCTTCCCTCGCCGACCTAAATACCTTTGCAAGCGCTTCCCTCATCACCGCCAGCACTGCCTCAACACGCGGAGGCGTCCCAGGATCGTTGATGCTCGCTACATGATCCCTTTCAGCAAGAGCAGTGAACACACCTCGCCTGCGCACAAAAGAGAAGGAGGTTCAACGGACAACATCGACCACGTCAATCCTGCCAGTCCCATATCCAGAGCCAGACGGCTGCCCTTACGCCTCAGCGCCCACCCACACACGCAGACCAACTCATTCCAGCAGGCTACCTCACGTCCAACGCAGACCGGCTTCCGACAGGAGAGAAGGGCCAGGGACCAGTCGACGAGGAGCCACCCGACCAGCAGCATTCTTCAGTTGCTCCCAGTGATAATCAGAGTGCACGCCCACGAAGCCGCCGCCACGAGTCAATCGCATGCGCTGGAGCCGAAACTGGCTTTTACTTCTTCTTTCTTGTATGTGCTCCGCCAGCAACCCGCTGCGGTCCGAGCTCGCATCGCCGTTGCAGCCAGATTGCTGTTCGAGCGCCGCCTAGGCGCCGCTGCCTGCAGAGTTCCGGCCAACAACGACCGCTACTACATGTTGGTCTGCGGCAGATCTTCCTTCACGGTGGACAAGGCCCTCGTCCTTGCTCACTCACCACAGCTCGCAAAGATCAGCGGCGGACCAGTCCAGGTGAGTGCTTCCTTTAAGCGACCGCGAGCATGCCGGAGGTTTCTTTCTAACACTTCCCAGGGCGCCGTCTCGAGTGTCGTCGACCTTCAAGCAGACAGCGACGATGCCGGCGATGCGATGCTGGAGTTCATCTACACCTCCAACTTGACTGGCATCGCACGACTACGATTCCACGTGCAAGTGTGGTTTCCTGCGGCGAAGCACGATCTTCGCTCTTTTCTGGCACAGCTCACCATCTTTCGGGTCCCAACAGCTATGCTCTTACTCAAATCCATCCGAGGACATCATGATCGGTCGATGCAGAAGTAATGCTGGAGTTCATCTACAACTCCAACTACAACTACGACGACACGATCAGCAACCTGGCTGGCATCGCGCGACCAGTCTTCCACATCAAGGTGTACTTACTGGCCGTGAGGTACTAAATTCGTCCTCTGCAGGACTTCGCTGCACGCGTCTTTCAGTGGTCAATCTCTATCCACTGGCGCAACCTGGATACCCTCTCCGCTGTCGCTGAACTAGTCTACAGCAGGACCAGCAACCTCAAGCACCCACTCCGCCGTGCCTTCATCGCCGGTATGGTCGGATACGCCGACGCCATGGGGGATGTACCTCCACCGTGGCCGACACTGGCCAAGACATATCTACCGAGTATCTCCGCACCAAGGTCTTCACGCCATTTGTGCAAGAGGCCGTGGATAGCACCACGACTTCACCTTTGAGCGCGCGCGGACGGGGACTTAGCGAAAATCATCGCGCTTGCATTGTCAGATCGATCGTCAATGCCTTGCACGGAGAAATCGACATCAAGTCAATTGTGAACGTCGGGACCGTGGTTGTGGGGGTGCTGCCACCCACCCCAGGTGAACTCAGAATGGCTGGCTGCCGGATCGCCTTGCAACCCTAGCTGCCACCCACCCACCCCAGGTGAACTCAGAATGGCTCGGAAGTTCTCGCTTCGCCCTATCCTCCGCCGACAAGCCACACAGCAGCTCACCAAGTGCAGAGCTCACTTTGATCGCTGCCACCCACCCCAGGTGAACTCAGAACGGCTCGGAAGTTCTTGCTTCACCCTGTCCCCCCCCGCGACGCGGGCGAAAGACCTCAGCGTTACCGCTTTGCAAAGTCTGCGGTGTTCTTTGAGGGTCATGGCGGCGAGGACGGAATCGCATCACTCTGGCAGGGCGCACACCGCTGTTGAAGCGTTTGAAGAGAGGACTGGTTTACACCATGGCACCAAGGCCGTCAGCGAGCAAGAGACGAAAGAAGCTATCCCGCAATCTGCAGAGGACATTGACTCTGGACCACAGGTCGTGGGCACTCACAACCTCACCAGCGCCGACATCAGCGGACCATAGCCATAGAACTACCGCCGGTACTGATATCGACCACGACGAGTATCCCGCTGACCACTCCCGCATGCCACCCGGCCAGCAGGCTTCTTCAGTCGCTCCCAATATTAATCAGAGTGTCTCTCGGCCGGTAGGTGGTCTTGGCGAGACACCGCAGCCGAATGGAAGCTGAAGCGCAGCTTGACGGTGGTCGCGACGTCGATGCATCTCAATGGCGGCGAGCAGGCGGGCGCTGGCTGAAAATGTCACCTGAGACGACATTTGTTGATGATGTTGTCGGTGTCGCGGCGGACGATGTTCTTGCACACATGTGGGGATACGGCCGAATACTGGGCGTGGGGGTGTGATCGATGAAAAGCTCTGACTCCCGGTGTGAGATGGGGGATAGTATCGGACAAGCTCTCCCGCGTAGAGATATGTAGGGATAGGGCCAAATATGAACTCTCGTGGGAGTGTTGGATGATGAAACTTCATCGCGTCTTGCATGGCTGTCTCACAAACTTCAATCCTTCAAGTCACAGTGATGCCACCTTCCTCTGGCGTTTCTTCACAATCTTCACTGCCGCTATAACCCATCCACTGGATGTACCACTTCGCAGCCATTTTGGGACCTCCGTGCTTGCCTAAGGGCAGCTAGCATACGAGTATCCCGGGAACAGATGATATTGAAAGCGTGCGGAACAAGCTTCAGGCTAGCAATTGATGACGCTTGTCGGACAGGCTGGAGAAAGAAGGCGAGCAGGACACTTTCAGCGCTTGTGACTGCAGCTTGAACTTCATGTAGATCTGTAGGGGTGCGACAAAGCGTGCAGATATCGCCCATTCAAGTGTTGCCAATTTAGTAGTCATGCTGAGGTTGTTCTTGGTCCGTGCTTGGTGCAGCTGAAGATCTGGGCGTCACGCGATCGACCGAGCTTGGCACAAACACAATCGCAGCTTCCGTCGTTCTCGAGCATCTTCAGCACACATCTCAATGCTCAACTCCTGCAAACACAAAAACACCGATCAGCGTTAAACCGCGCCGCAGCCTTTACTCCTTCTCGCGATCCGCCCGTCGAAACACTGATCGCGAAGATGTCGAATGATGCAGTCCCCGCTACCAGAAGCAGAGCACCTGCTGCCGTCTTTGGCACGCCCGAGATCGTCGAGCGCATCCTCGCGCAGCTCGACCATCCACGCGACATACTTCTCGTCTCCGGCATATCTCGCGTCTTCTACGACACCATCCACGGAACGCAGGCCTATGGCAGAATGTACTACAAGAGCATCAAAGACGATGGCATGATGTGGTTGGCAGATCGTGAGAGAGACCAGATCGTGATCAAGAAGGTGGACTACACCATTCCTCGCGAGAAACGCTTCTGCCAATCTCTGGTGCGGCCCATCATTCTCAACCCTCTCCTCGTGCGCGACAAGCACTACCAGAGCACCGAGCTCAAGCGCCGAGTGCGCAACAGGACGGAAGTGATTGAGATGAAGGTGCCACTTTACAATCTAGACAATCTCATCCGTAACTTCCGGATCACCAAGGCCAATGGCCAACAGCCTTTGAGGACCGTGAGATCAATGAAGAAACAGATCGAGAATGCAGAAGAGACCAGTGGCGTGACGATGCTGTTGAGCCAGCCCGCCGTACAGGATGTGAAGCTGGATTGGATGAGCATATGTCGACGGGGCTACATGGGTAGCGGTACCATGCACATCAGCAGAGAAGGAGGAGTGCGGGTCATCGACGTGCTGGAGGCGCAGCGAGACCTGATGACGTTCGGCAGTGTTCCGGGTGATATCCGAATCGAGGGCAGGCTTTTTGTCACAGCGGAGGAATGGGATTCTGTCACGGATGGAAGCAATGGACAGCTGCCTCGTTTGCCGGCTACTTGGGAAGATGAGAAGCCTCGGAGGCGGCGCCCTCCCTACATCCCGAATTAATCAATGGAAATGATGGGTGTGCGAGGAAGATAAGGGAAGTCGCTCGAGGCGTTTCGTTGGATCATTGGGTCTTTCAGAGCCGATCTAAGAAGTTTTATGCGGCAAGCGGCGTTCGGCAACAGACATCGCGCTGCTGAATGAGCCTCGGGAGCAAATACATGCAGTGTAGCCTTTTGAAATGCCTAAAACTTCCATGGCACGACTGCCTTTCAACTAAACTCAAGGGCATTCGATTTGCCGCACGTCTTTGACACATACCACCTCCGCACGAATCCACCATCGAACAACGGCATCGTCGGTCTTCCTTGAGGACGAAGAGAGTCTAAGGCGCCGTGACCTTTCCCCACTCATCGCACAAAGGCATTGTGAGAAATTCCCCGTATCATGCGACGTATTGGGTGAAAGAAGGCTGACGGCACTGCAGATGTAAGCAGTTTAGGCTCCAGGGTATTACATTCTCTCCGCCACGCAACTGAGCACACTTTGGCCGATGCCATTCTCCATACTACTTACTGGCACACATACACCACATTCATTGTCAAAGTAACCTCTATCTCCCTATCTTCGATCATACCAACTGCAACCCGCCTGCCATCGACCAGAGCAGTCATTCAACCCTCGGCACTCGCCTGCACATCGTTCGACACTACCACCATTTCGGCGTCGGTCATGCATCCATCACAGCGATGACAGGCCCATTCTTGACTCCGCGCAGCGCCATGTCGAAGGTCTTCAGCCCACCAGAGCTTCGTGTAGCAGGTCTAGCGCAGCTCGAAGACCCTATGGACCACATCCAAGCAGGCCTGGTTACAGACACTCAGCGTGACATGGTCCGCAACGATGCACTCGGCGGCCGATTTTCCAATCACGGCATGCGCGATCACAGAGAGCTGTGGCTGGTTGACCTCACTGATGAAGCTGTGAGCGTTCTTGAGGGCAACAATTTCCAGATCCCCTACGATCGTAGTCATGAGCTCAGAATTGCTCATTGCACCATCTTAAGTCACTTCCTGGTCACGGACGAGTACTTCAATAGCAATATCTTTCCGTTCAAGCTGACTTGCACCACTAAGGGCATCGAGGTTCTTCCCAGATCACAATACAGTCCGGTGACCTTTCAGGCTCACCTCCTTACGGGAGCTCCCACTCAGCGAACCTACATTGACAGGTCTCTACCCTTTATCAACGGGTATGCCGGAAGTGGTAGGATCACGGTCCGACGCCTAGAAGACATGCGCCTGATTGATGTTTTGATCAGCGAGATTCAGCTCATCAACTCCGGCAAGATCCCAAACGCCGTCCCCATTCCAGCCAGGTTCTTCGTGAAGGCGGCCGAATGGGAGCACGTCACTCACGGTATACCCCTATCCCGACCCGAGGCCAAGCGACGATGTCGTCCGCCATGAGATCTTGCCTTGGCTTGACTCAGCTCAGCTGTCGAACTCGGAGCTCTTGGAGTGGTTGGTGATGTTGGAGCGGCCTGATGCAGAGATCGATGAGGTGTTCTATCAAATGGGCTGGGAGAAAGAGGACAATGGGGCTTGAGCAGGCTCTGCGGCTTCCAGTTAAGGTGGTAATGCATTCGACCTTGGAACGAGACGGAGAGGCTTGCATTTCACGGTACAACCATCCCGGGCCGACATCCCAGAGGGCGCCAGTCGCGCGAGGGCACTAGGTATACCAGAAGGGCCACAAGGACGTGTTCAGGAGTTGACTGCTTTTTGACATTGTAGTCATCACCTACACAATCGCGCAGAGATACAAGCTTCCCCTCCATTCCACTTGTCAACTTGATCTCGTCCATAAATCCAAGCCGAACTCATTTGTGTCGGCCGCGACATTTGTACCAAGCCAATAATGCTTCAAGGCGAACTATCAAGAACTACAGATAGCCGTCAAAAAGAGCAGTGAGGTGGACCGAGACGTAACTTCCTCATAAATCTAACACATATCTTGCCAAACTCGTAGTAGTAACATATATCCTGAGCTCCCACATCCAAAAAATCCCCAACCTCACCCACACCTCCACCCTCTCCGGACTTCGAACCCAGGCTACCCACCCCTCACCACCAACCTGCACTTCAACTATCAAAACATCAAGAAGTTCAGGACTCTCAAGTCCCTATGAAAACCGCCCGCGGTTTTCCAGCTCTTTTTTTGTTTGGTTTTTTGGTTTTTGTTTTGCGAGTCTGGCCACAATTAAGGGGACCACGCGATTGAGCCATGCCGACGCTGCCACACGCCCTTCCGGATCGTGATCCGGGACTGGATGTGAAAGTTGAGGGCTTATATAGATTGGTTGTGTGTGAGAGGCGAAGCTCATTTGCGAGTGGGGGGACTGGTTGGTTACTGTGTTGCCTCGCTGGCATATGCTGATGGGCTTTGGGGATAGTGTTTGGGTAGCAAGGCTTTGACGTGTGATGTTGAAAGAAAGATGGTGATACTTCCTCGCAAGAACTGTCTAACATGGGAGTTCTGCTATTGTGCAACGTCAGCAGTGGCCTGCGGCGACTCCTTCGTGAAGAGGTTGGAGCGCAAAGGCGAGTTTGCTCCAAATACTTATTGTGGGGCTCTGACAATGGCTTTCAATCAGGTGGCTGGTACTTGCCATACCTATCTTTCAGGTGATTCATGTGGAAACACTTGCAGAGAGACGGACCTGTGATTGCAGCCTGCAAATGCCGAGCAAAACGCGTATTCACGGGTATCGCACATGGCTGCTTGTGAACAAGTCGCACGGACCAAGAAGCGCTTTGCATGACCGGCGTTTTCCTTCTTGACATCCGCGAACTACTGCATTCTCATACAAGCTCTGCACCACCCGCAACCTCCCCTTCCACTGCCGGACACACTTCCAATACCACACACTCACATCGATCATACTCAGCCGGTAGCAATTCTCCACGATGCCACCCAAGAACCAGAACATCTTCACGCAGCTGGAGCTTCACGAGCCGACCAAGAAGCAGACTCGCAACAAGCGCCGTCGTGCTGCGATGAAGAAGGCAGATTTGTCTCTTAGCACGCCGGTCGAGGCCAACACCTACGAAGCTCTTAAAGCCGGAAACGCAGCTCCTGCGGGGACCTCGATAGAGACCTGTGGTGTTGAGGCTGACACAGACGAGGGGGTGAAGGATGAGCCCACAGCCGAGGAACAGGAGAGAGAGGTGGTCAATTGCCAGGAAGAGGTTCAGGCTGAGGAGTATCAGGTGCATGGAGACTCCGATGAAGAGGAAACTCATACCGACAGCGAGGTGGATGAAGAAGACGACACTGAGGGGAGCGACAGCTCCACGGATGAAGGGAATGGGACAGAGAAACGCCCCCTGTCAGAGCCGATCGTCGAAACTGGGTCGATCAAAGAGGTCTTCTTCGCACCCGTTCCTGGCAAGCCGTCTCTGCACCAGGCCAAGATGGGAGAATTCGGAACTGTCCAGAACTACCACTTTAGCCCGAACGAGTTTGATGCAGACGAGCCTGCCTTCAGCTACATCAAACTGTCCCTCAACCCCATCTACATCACCAATGAGATGCCGCAAGCCCTGCTGTCGGACCTGGGGAGGTACGAGAACAAGTCTCCCCACGGAGTCATGGTCAAGGTCGAACCAGATCTCGAAGCCTGCGCTCTCCTGAACAAGGCGCGTCAGCCAGGGTTCTGGGAGCGATTCCAGTACGCTATCGCCGGCACTCCGCCTGCCACTGAGGAGCCACAGGTTCATGGAAAGAATATGCACTGGGAGTGCATCACCTTCAAGGTCAAGGAAGCTCGGCTGAGCGTCATCTACGGGATTGCAAAAAAGCTGTTCTTGGAAGCGGAGGCGATGGACGGACACTTCTCTCGTGCCGACTGGGAGGGCAAGTTCGCTCATCGGATTGTGATGCAGCTGCCCCAGGCGACGGAGGAGGAGCAGAAAGTGTTGATCAAGGAGGAAGAGATCAAACTCTTCGAGGTGGTTGGAGAGGCTCGGGAGTACTAGACCATCGGGAAAAGGAGATCAGTGGGACGGTGAACTGATACGATCGAAGGGGAAGTTTTGGTTGAGGTAACGGAAGTATCCCATAGTGGGCGACATTTTCGGCGTTGATGAGGTCCTAGAGAACGTTCGGACACTGCAGCTACTTCAATGAAAGCATGCCGTCCACGGACTCTTTTCCATCTCCCAGAACCTGTTGCTCTTTCGCTTCACTCCTGATCTGTCCAGATCTCCCACTGTGCGCCAGGCTTTCCCAACCCAGGTCCTTTGTACACCATCTTCGTCGGAAACTCCCAGTAAAACTCATGACAACACAGCCATGCAGACGAATCCCCCATCCCCATCGACAAAATCGGCTTTTCCTTGTCATGCGCAAACCGGTTCCAGATAGAAAACTCTGCCATCTCCGTCACATACCGTGCTGCCTCCAGCACATCTCCAACCCTAACACCCTTGCGCCTCGTATGTGCATGTGGCGGGCGATCGCATCGTCATTCAGGCGTATGGTACTGTTGACTTCTCTCTGGATGCCACCAAATGTGAGAGTGCCGCTGGGAGTGCGGCAGGAGAACAGTTGATCGCCGAAAAGGGGTTGATAATGGTGTCTCCGTCGGCGCGCGCAGGACGGCCGGGCTCTTGCGCTCGCGCTCGCAGGAAGAGGCATTTCCTGAGCTCCAGGGAGCCGATGATGGTGCTGTGGAAGGTCTTGTCGACCCGGCGGCAGGCAACGAGATCGCGCAGCGGGAGGCGGGACAGGATATTTTCGAGGAGTTCGGTGATGGCGAAGGTGCGGGAGGCGCTGTTGGTGGCCATTGTACTTTGCGAGGCTTGTGAGAAAATGCGGTTCAGGCGGAAGATGGAAAGCTGCTGCGAGACTGATTCGTTGTGCTGATGAGCGGACGTCTGAATGCTGTGGGCAGGATGAAGTTGTACATGTGGCGGGCGGGATCCTCAAGCATACGGGACGTGCACCAGCGCTCTCCCAGCGCCCTACGTCAGGTTTGGAGGGAGAGGAGAGGGGCTTCTGTTTGGCTGCCCACCCTTGTCACGCTAGTTCCTGGCCTTCACATGCAAATGACTAGTGCTTTTAGCGGAAAGTCTGCTGCACATGGCCTGGCAACGGTCTCTACCTTGTGCATACACGCACATTAGATCTCAGGCTACAGAAATCATCTTCTCCTGATCTATTGTTGCACGGATGATGTTGCGCTTCACCTTCAAGACCCATTCCAAAAACGCTCGTGCATGCTGTTTGTTGGCCGCCTTCACCTCATGTTCGCGCCGTTGAAGGCCCGCCTTTCGTCACTAGGTTCCAGTGCCACGCACGTATATACTATCTCCCATCTTCCTTCCGCAGGCGGTCAAACATGGTGAAGTCCACTAGCACAAGGCGAGAACAGCTTGCCGTTCACGACACTTCCTGAAGGCGTCAATGATAACAGTCCCTAGAAACAATTTACAGCAACCGTCAGGCACTGCAGGAGAGCTCACAATAGTTCACGAAACGTTACAATGAATCGTTCACATAACTAGTACGATTGGACCTCAACCACTTAACCTTGGAAGTTCAGCATGAAGTAGTCTTCGCTTCCATTTCGAACGGAGTAACGCAACGACTGTCTGCATTGCGCGACGTCTCTCATCTTTGCAAGTACGGCCAACCCTTCACCAAACGCTATGAACACCACACCAATTCCAATCTGCCTCCACCCCGTCAGGAGATCTCCACCTCCTATCTTCATTCTTTAGGCAAGTCAATTATAAGCAGCCAATAGAATACTTGACGCGTGGCCGACTCTCTCGCAATGGCCAATGTCAATCGCATTGTGCGCTGTTCATCACGTCCGCAGCAGCTCCATCAATTCGAACGCCAGTGAGTAACTTTCCGGTGATCTGACGTGCAGTAGGACGTGTTGTCTCGTCGAGTTCCTTGGCCGCAATGCATAAACGCATCGGGAATCGTAGATCCATGGACGGTGAGCAGAGCCCGCCAGCCCCTGAAACTTCTCACCAAGCAGCAACAGGTGCACTTGTCGTGTGTATTCGCGTGTCGGTGCGGACTTGAGTGGTTAAGAGATAGGTAGTGCTGCTGAAGAAGGTAATCGATCGCTCTCATCCAGACAGTAAAACAATCCGTGCTCTTCGTCCTGCTACATTGAGCGCGGCACAGACACCCACGAATCGATATCTCTGTGTAATGTAGTGACAGAGAGCCGAGGAAGGAGCTATCTAGCGACTGCAATGCTCCCTGAAGCTTCCAGGTCACATGCAGTACCATCATGTCATACCGGCTCAAAGAAAGACACAGCGTCATGCTCTCATCTCAATTCGGAGAAGCTTGCACGAGCGCGGCACCTACATCGAGAAGTGCCGCCACGTCCTGCGCAACTGAGAGATAGATCAGGGGGTCAAGGCGGAATTGCGATCGAGCACGCATAGCTTCAGCAGAAGGGTCTTGTATCAGCTTGTCCTGAGAGATGCAACCCAGCTGAGTCAGAAGTAACTCAAACAAGTCCCGGTCCTGCTGCGGAAACCAAATCGCAGGCCCGGTGGATAAGGCTCGTTGCCTCTACTACATAGCTCTAGCGGTGACGACCTTTTCAGTCAGATGTCGGCCGTTAGCGCCACTTTGAACGTTTCTCGGCTGCGGAGGACCACAGCTCCAGTTGTGACAATGAGAGTGTCAAATGAGGTCGGCAAGTAGGTCGAATAGTTGTTGCTAATTTTGATGCGCAAATTGCGGGTACCTTGGTTCATGGGTACTGTGCAATCGTGCAGCATCGGAGCCGGGAGCCTGCTCATGTTGACTTTGAAACAGCAGCGGATGATGGATGTGATGTGTCCGTAAGCTTGCTTGCCGCTCTCGCGCTCGTGCTTGTGATCAGAAGAAAATAACTTATGAAAGACGTGTGGTGGCTGCAGAGGACGTTTTTGATGGATCTGGGGTGTTCTCGGACGACATGTGTCAATTCGTGTATGCCGCTGAAGGCGGTTGAATACAACGAGCAGAGACCCCGTGCCCCAGTCTTGTCATTCATGGCGAGGAACACGTTCACGGCCCAGTCCTTCTTGTAAAGGCAGATGTGGAGTTTGGAGGCTCTGTGGAGTCCTCGCAGAGGACGTTTGTGGGAGGATCTGATACCTGACAAAAACGTCTGCTTGCAAGAGCTTCCGGTTAAATGGAGGTTCAACGAAGCTTCCAGATACGTGAGGACGTCTTCGCGCCGGCTGAATGGTGAGCTTCATAGTCATTAGGCGTGGCGTGTCCTCTCTCACGAGCTATTGATCTATTTCCAGTCGTATCTACAGATGTACTTTAAGCTGACGTCTGTTTCGAGAGTCATAAAGACAGTAGTAAGAACGTCGACGGTGCTGAAGACTGGGAACAACGAATGTGTGACTGCCTTGGCAGACGATTCGAGCGTGATCGATTGCCTTCGCTGGGTCGCGCGCCTCCTCTGGATGTGCACCAGATTTACAGAGCTCGTCGACAGCGACAGTCATGAGAATGCTGGACGTGGGAGGGGTTTGAATCGTCCTGCCGGGAAAAACGCCATACTCTATAAGGTGCTTTGATGGGGCGATGGTAGAAGGCTGCCTGCTTGGGATCATATCCGCGGGTGGGATAATCGGTACGGAATGCCTTAGCGTCCTCAAAGCCATAGGTGGAATAGTCTGTCGCATATGCGCAGGCAGCGAGAAGGCGCGATGCACGAATTTTGTATCTGAGCATGGAAAATTGCAAGTCTCTCCACGAGTCCCGGTAGCAGTTGGCTTTGCTGTGATCGATGGATGTTCCAGCGTCGTTTAGATATCCTGGGAACGATGCACAAGTAGGATAGGGCTGATAGTCTCCATACTGGCTACGAAGTGCCCTCACTCGAATGAGGCCGGTCCGATGATCCTGTTTCAAACGAACCGCCAGGATCTTGACGCGGCTGCAACTGCTATCCTGTGGTGGATGTAATACAAAGTTTTCAGCAGTGGCGTCGCTAATCCAGTCCATTTGATGTCTTCCATAGGCTGAAGCTTGTTGATCTCCAAAGATCACGACCTCTTCCGTTCGTCGCCGTTGGATCCGGCCTCCAGAGACCACTGCGTGGAAGTGGAAGTAGGCTTTCGGCCTCCTGCCTCGTAAGACATGCCGCTCCAAACGGCTTCGTGGGTGTTTGCCCAGCCGGCACTGGGACTTTGTCATACACCCGGATTTTCTCTCCTTCTCCATCTCCCCTCCCCTCTCACTCGCTGCGGGCTATCATCATGGTGCCATAGCCGTCGTAGCCGTCTCGGAGAAGCAGCTCGGCCTGGTAGGCGGCTTCCTTGGCACCTTCGTCCGCCCAAACTGCCTCCACCGACGAGCACCGCCTCTCCCACACGAGATTCACCCTCACCCCCAATCTCTCCACCCTCTCCAACCATCCCACCACGATCTCCACCCCACGCCCCCGGTATCTGTCCAGGAAGTCGCCGTCGACGTGCCAGACCTTTTCGACGCGAGCGAGAGCATGCTGGCTGTCGTTGACGATCGTCACCTCGGAGAAGTTGGCGAACGTGCCGGCGTCGGCGGCAGCGATCACTCCATGGATATACTCCAGCGCCATCGCTATGGCGCCGAGCTCGGCGTCTTCGGCGTTCCACGAGCGGCCGAAAGGATCGAATGCGGTCACCATGCCGCCTTGCGCGTCCTGGAAAGCAAAGGCGCGGCCGCTGGCGCCGTGAGGACCACGAAGAGCGACGTCGCAGACGATATGCATCTCTGCTGCTGTTGTTGTTGTTGCTGCTGCTGGCTTTGCTGTCGTGTGCTTGGTCTTCCGAATGAAAACGGAGAGGGGTATGCGATGCGATGCAATGCGATGCGATTCGTGGGTGTGGTGGTCTGCTGCTAGACAAACTACGAATTTGGAAAGCTTCAATGTTTACATTGGCTGTGTGGCCGACCGTTGGAGCTAGTGCTAGCCCTGCAGTGCTTCAAGAACTTCTCCAGGAACTGCACTCTAGTCGACCTTACCAGAGATTGCGTACACGGTTTAGACTGGATGCAAATACTCTGCCTATGGCAATGGGTATCTCAGGAGAGCTTTCTGTTTTCCTACAGCCCCGACTTCGCTCTACTCTCAAATGTCTCTCTCAGTTCAGTCACATTTCTCCACTTATGATCTCAATCAACGCCCGGCCATCCTTCTGGAAGGACTGAGTACGCGGGCAGGCTGTACACTTCTCGACACTCTCCTTCTTTCTCGCAATGAATGTTGCAGAGCCCAGATAGCTCACAGTAGCACGCTCTAGCTGAAGGGCAATGAACAGCATCTTTGCCAAAGATAACTAAGAAAAGTCAGAGGAGAGAAATTGAGAGCAACAAGGTGATGAAAGAGGTCTTGCGTACTGTGCCATAAATACTCCATGATCCTTCCACTCAAATCATCTCTCAGAGGCGTGTTCAACAGCCACTCTCGATATCGCTCATAGTCCATTTTGGATCGTTGTCTGATGGTCTCCGATGCGACCGAGAACTATGCGCAACAAGGAGCACCGACTTCCTCCGGAACAGCTTCGCCGGGAAATAGCTCTTGGAAAGCTTCTTTGTAGAATGATCCAGCCCTCGCATCTGGCGACGAAGGATCTGTGGCTGGTAGTCCTGCTTCTGCTTCCACAGCAGGTCGGATCTCGACTGGGCATCCAAGAGTCCAGACACAGCGAAGATTGGCGTATCCTATCGACCGGACATAGGAGATGTTGAGTCTTGCGAGAACAGCTAGGCCATCGTAAAGAGGATCGTCGTTATGCCATTGGTATCTCTTGGAGTGGGAGAACACGAGGACGTCTTCCAGACGATCGTAGTTGTCGACGACATGGCTGCTCCTGAGTCAGTACATCTTCGGATCATACTGTCTGGTGGGCTCTTACGTCAAATATGTCATGGCCTCACGACCCTTGTTCACCGGCAGGGTGAGGGCTGCGGATGGATCGTTCGCTACATACACCGACTTTGACCAAGTATCAAGTTCATTCAGCCAAAATGTATCGTCTCCAGCTTCACTGGGCACAATGATCCTGACATTGGGCCCTGGAGAACTTTCGACACTTCCGGCGTTTTCTGGTCGCTCCAAGGGGGAGAGTCTGAGCACATTGCCAGTCCAGTTGTCATGCACCAGCTTTGTGAGGATAAAAGTCGTGCAGATGGAGATTGTGAGCACCCAGAAGTTTCGAAGACGTCGGGACTGAGTTCCAAGCACGGACATGCCCATCTGCGTGTAGCACAGTGGGCTTCGTGAAGGAGATGAGATAGCAGTTGCTGTTTAACATGGCGGCGGAGTAACATAAGCACTGAAAAGCGTCTGGCACAGCGACAAGCGCGAGCATTGTGGTCCCAGAAAAGAAATGGAGATACTCATCAGTAGTAAGCGCCCATCGATTACGGAAGCACCCGCTATTGGCCATTCGTGGTTGGGATGTTTCTTAGCTTGCAGATGGGCATGTCGTGATAAGAAATACCTCACAGCCGGGCTGCTCGGGATGTGCTGTACGCGGCCGGCTGATGTCTGCAAGGGAGGGAGAATTTCGGTTTGCAAGCTTCGTGTTCATCACTCATTCCTCGAATCGCCCGCATCTCTTATACGTCCTGTTGCCGCCAAACGCTTTTCTCCCTTCCTTTTTCCAGAGATGTCAAGCATCCTTCTTGAAGCGGACCCACACTGTAATCGCTTATGTCGTAGACATCCGCTCCGCGTCTTGTTCAGGGAGCCTCCTGGAGAGACGTTGAAGGTCACTCAGAAGTATGGGTTGCCAACATGACTTGCAACATCTACGCCAGATGATACAGGACGCAAAGGACTAGGCTCCGTTTTCATGCCAAGCGATCAGACGATCCAGGACTCGAGTGCAACGCATTCGGAGTGCCTGGATGGAGCGATGCTGTCGCCGCATGTCTGGCGGTTGCTGAACCTGGTATCTCTCGAAATGCGACTCGGCGACGCAGCACTCCATGCGACGGGTCTGGATCTTACCGAGCAATCTTGACAGACAGAGTCCACGAAGACCGTTCTTTCGCCATTCGCCCCTCGCCGCATTCCTTTTCTCCCTTCCAGCTAAAATCGTTCTGTTCGTTTGAGTCTCTTTGATTGCATATTACAGAATCCCTCAGAAGCATATCGAGGCACCGCAGCATGTTTATGTCAAGACGGTGGCGGGCCACCCTGATCTTGCTCTCGAATCTGAGGCAGGCCACTGCCGCGGATGACATTTCCCCGGAGATCAAGAACGACATTCAGCGCTGGAAACAAGGGTCGAGCTTCAGGACGGCATATCACCTGTTCAAACGAGACACCTGCACAGAAGCATTTGGCTCCGGGTGGTCAGCGAACACCTGCACTCCCGGGGCAATTCTTTGCTGTACGTCTGCTGCCACTAAGGCTAGGGTATCTTGCTGACTTGGCTGAAAGGTGTGCATTCTTCCACCGACCTACCAGCTTGCCGACAAGATCTTGGTATTGGATGGTGCTGTACGCAAGACGGAGGGTGCTACGCCGACTTAGCCTCCTCATGTGGCCAGCCAAGTGCAGTACAGTGTACACAGCTCGGGGCTGGGACCGATGAGGCGTGCTGTCCACAGTACACTACTTGTGCATCTGGTACATTCACCCACGCTAGCACTCCGTGAACATTACTCAGCTAATTGACACAGGGTACAATGCTACCACAGACTGGGTACGATGCAACATCAACCAAACGGCGCTCGTCGAATTATCGTCGTCGACGAGCAAGATGAACGCAAACTTGGCTGCTTCGACGACCACCTCTGCAGCGATGGAGTCTTCACAAACATCCACGGCCCTTCTGTCGACTTCTGCAACCTCTTCTGCGGCTGCGTCTGCTTCGACAAACGATCAATCCACCAGCTCATCTCACTCAGCCATTCCGTCTCCAACAACAACCACCACAGAACAACCCGTTGCTCGCTCGCCATGGAATCCAAGCACTGGCGTGATTGCTGGGATCTCCGTGGGATCGGTCTTAGTGGGTGTACTGATTGCCGCGATAGTTTTCCTCATTTGGCGTCGAGCATCCAAGAAACATACCAAGAACAACCCAAATATCCCGGCGCCAGAGGCATGGCAGCGTCAGCCCCCGCCCACGTACCACGAAGTGGATGCTATGGCCGACTACAAGGTCGCAGCGTCTGCCGCAGGTCAGTGGAAGACGTATGGTATGACTGTGGAGATATCGAGACCGGAACTTGCTGGAACCGAAGCTCGAACGCCAGCAGAGCTACCCTCAGACAGATTCTCCAGCCTTTCTCCGCCAAAGAGATTCTCTCAGAAGTGAGAGGCACGGACAGGCATACTGCAGTTCTCAAAACGCTTAGCAACTGACATACGCTCCTTAGCATACACTCTTCTAGATCCCCAGCATTGCCCAGCAGGACATATTGGAAGGATCGAACAGCGCTCGAAAGGCTTCCCGAAAGATTGCAGTTGTACGACCTGGAGGCAAAGACCGTTGTACGCTGTGGCTCGAGAATGATGACTTATTCTGGGACGCCTGAAGTCGAGTGGAGAAGCAGAGTGAAGGCTCATGTAGGAGAATTGCGCAAGGTGGGAGTAGTAATGTATGATGGAAGAACATGTGCCAGTTTGACGATTCAGTGTGCTACCGTCCCTGCGTCTCAATGCGCGCGGAATACAAAGACCCATCCCTCTTTACTCCTCCCAAGACCAGCTAATCTTCACCTTCCCATCCACCCCTCGAAACCTCTCGAACGAATCTCTCGTCTTGCAAATAATCCACGTACCCACAAAGACTTGCGCATCCAACACCCTATGAACCTGATCAAGCACTCTACTGATCGCCTGCTCATCGATCTTTCCATTGTCCACATTCACGGCATCCTGTACTCTTCTGCGCATAATTCTCGCGAACCCCTTCGTGCCATTTTCGGGAGACGAATCAGGTTGAGGTCGCCAAGGCAGCAGAGACGATGCTGCGCCCAAGGGCCAGCCTCTCGCCCACAAGAAGAGATCGGCGAGGAGGAAGAGTGGGTAGAAGAGCCAACGAATGACGGCTGGGACGGAAAGGTAGAATGCTGAGCATGTAGTGTTGGACAGCGTCCATATTCCGGTTTTCTTGTTTTTGGTGAACGTCATCTTTAACTCCACGAGATGGCGGTCCGTTCCGCGAACGCCGGCTGTGAGGTTGGGGAGCATGTCGAAGGTGCAGACTACTTCCAATGTCTTGATGGAGTCAGCGGCGGGAACGAGATATCCCATTCCAGGGCCGGAGATTTCTTTGGCAGTCTGAGAGGGGAGTGGCTGTTTCCGGTCCTTGAGCGGGAGGCCATTGCCAATCGTGACGATAGTGTTTCTGGCAGCGTGTCTGGTCATGAAAGCCTGGATTTCATCTCGCAGTCCAGCGGTCGTGGCAGCGAGGTTGTTAAGTGCGGCCAATTGATCCCGATGCCAGGCATAGTAAAGTGTCTGCAGTGTATTGTTCGTGTTCACCACGAACTGTCGGATATACACTCGTGGCTCCGGCCAGATGCTCACGTAGACCATCTCTCGAAGCTCTGGTGGCAGTCTTGGTAGGGATGGTGTCGCTCGAGATCGTCTGAGGAAGAAGACGCGGCAGTGTGACCAGGTCTTTTGGAGCAGGGCCAAGACTTCCGGGTAGAGGTACATGGCGAGGTTGAGGAGCGCTAGGACGACAAGCCAGTCGAACCCGTTCAGTCCCCAGAGTGTCATGATGAGATCGGAGTCTGGGTCGGACATGGCAGATGAGATTCTCAAGGTGGCGTAGACTGTTGGGAGAATAGCTGATACGAAGCACCGAGCGGCCATGATGAAAAAGAGGTTTGGCTGCTGCGTGCGTCGGGTGTCGTGTGAGGATGCGGCAAGTCTCACACAGGAACAAAGGCCTTGTGAGTCGGACGTGAGAAACAAAGGCCTTGTTGCCGCTTCGGAATGGGAGGTCTCGAAATTCAGCCCTGTTCAGAGCAAGATAGCCGTTGTAGATGTGAGACCTGTACGTGCGGACCGTGTAGGGGGAAGGGAAGATCAATGCAACGGCTGTGACTTTCAGGTAAGCTACTCACGAGTTGAAAATTTGCGCTGTCCTCAAGTTTCATTGCCAGTAGGCAACTGTCCTCAAATCCGCCACTGGCCTCAAGCCTTTTGGCATTTTTCAGCGAGACCTTCACTGATCTTCCCAAAACAGTCTCTGTCCTCAAAATAAGAAAAGTCCCAAGATGATGCTTGGCTGTCAAAATCGCGACAAACTCCGTCCGGGACGTTTGCGTTACTGCAGCGGGAGGTCGGTGCCAAAACGGCTGATATTCTTGGCGCATGTCCTCACCAAATGTCTGTATCGGCTGTCTACATCGAGTGTGCTCGCTGAATGCGTTGTCTTACTTTTCCATACCACCTGGCAGAATTCATGAGCCTGCAAACTGGGTACATTCACGGACAACGAGCATCCAGATGCCTCATGTGCATCCTGACTGCTGTACGGTGACAGCCAGGTAAACGACGTGGGCAGACGATTGACTCGGCGGCCGCACCTGTGATCCGTCGTCGAACGAGACATTGCAACTTCGTCGTTGTTGCAGTAATGCTACGAACATCAACATCAACATCAGCATCGGCAGAATCATGCGTCATATCCATTGACCAGTCAGATGCCGAGTCAAATGGTCCATCAAATCACAGAGCCGATCATCGGCCCGCCAAGCCCGCCCGGTCCGCTCCCCGAACTTAAAAATCCATGACCTCACATCCTCGCTCCGCTGCCAGACCCTTCCATCACCAAACACAACAGCTCCTGAAGTAGACCCCGACATCGATACATTGATACATCAGCATAGACCATACATGTCCAGATCCGCGCTTCAGAGCGCATACAAGTCTCTACTTCAACGAGGTCGGCTGGTACCGGATCCTCACCAACAAGCACTCGCTGTCCGCCTCGGCAAACTACAGGATGAGCTCCTCGAGACCAACAAACCCGCATCTAACCTCTCTTCACATGTATCAATAATCAGAGGACTGTACATATACGGCTCTGTTGGCACCGGCAAGTCGAGGCTCGCGGACCTCTTCGCCGCTACATTACCCTCGGAAATCTCTCACCGCCGCATCCACTTCCACGAGTTCATGATGGACATCCACTCACGACTACACATCGCTCGCTCAGCCGCCGGATACTCTGGAGACCCGCTTGTTCATATTGGCAAGACCATATACTCCGAATCTCGAGTTCTTTGCTTCGACGAGTTCCAAGTCACGGATATCGCAGACGCTATGATTCTGGCCAGGCTGTTTGGATCTATCTGGCGGGAAGGCGGCGTCATGGTCAGCACGAGCAACCGCCATCCGGACGGTCTGTATGAGAATGGGCTGAATCGGGATGTGGTCTTGCCGTTCATCAGAGAGGTTCAGAGGAGATGCGAGGTCTGGGAAGTTGGTGGCAGAGATGACTATCGCATGAGAGGTTCCGCCGGGGAAGGATCCGAAAGGATGGAGACGTTCTTTACCGATGAGAAACGATTTCTGGATATATTGGAGCAGACACTGGATGGACAGAAGCTTGAGCCGGTCTCGCTTCCTGTTCTTGGCAGCCGGACTCTGGATGTCCTCGCCGCGGTCGCAACAGGAAGAATGGCCGGCAGTCCTGCGAAATCGGAACTCATCAGTGGAAGCTTTGAACAGCTTTGCGAGGCTTCTCTTGGATCTGCAGACTATCACGCACTCTGCAAATCTACAGACACGATCTTCATTTCTGGGCTCCGCAAGTTTCGAGCAGGCGAAAAGGACGCTGTCCGACGATTCATCACGTTGATAGACTTGGCATATGAAATGGGAACAAGAGTCATCTGCCGTTCCAGCGTGCCTCTGGGAGAAGTCTTCGAAAACATCATACCTGTTGACAAGCAATTCCAGGCCAGATTGGAAAGGAGCATGAAAGTCAAAGGAGAAGGAGGCGCGAGCTCAAGCATGATGAGTACTTTTATTGGAGAGACCGAATGGTCTGCTACCGGTTTGATGGAAGCTTCGCTCGCCACCGGAGGTGCTGGAGAAACAGATGTTGGGTTCGCAATCGGACGAGCGATTTCGAGACTGTACGAGATGGGATCCAGCACCTACGGCGTTCGCGACTAGTGGTCTTTCGATTTCGCAAATGGCGACGACTCTTGTCACGCTCATTTGGAAGCATTGACATCGTTCTGAAAGCCTTCGCTGGTCCTTGTATGACGCCCATATCCCCGGAGCCCTCAGACCCAACCGCGATATTGGACTGAGTGCTCCCTTCTCTTGCTGAGCTCTAGACCAGGACGAATGGGCTGCGGACATGCCGAACCATGCCCTCCTTCTCTGCCGTGAGATTCGCCAGGACAGCCTCCATTTCCGTGGCTTTCCCTCGAATATACTGCATAGCCCAGACAGCCTCCACGTGCGTCAGAGACACATCCCAGCGCCGATAGATGTCGACTCGATACACCTGACGCACGTTCTTCGTAAAACGAACCTCGAAGTACGCACGTTGTGTGTTCCCCAGCATTCGCGGAATCTTGAAACACGCCCAGACTTCGACTTCCTTCGCCCATGTCATGACCGCCGTCGGCAAACGGGCGAGAGATCGAGGCACATCGATTGTGTAGAAGTTGAGGCGAGGCTTCAAAACGACTTTGGCATCCTTGAAGTGGTAGCTGAAGGCTTCGTCGCGCATGAAGTGGTCGATATGGAAGATGGTGAGGTGGCTGAAGTTGCCGGTGCCGGATGGGAGAGGGTACGTGAGTTCGTATGCGGTGCGCTTCGGGACGACGAGCTCGTAGATGGCGTTGCGATTCTCGCCAGGAAGATGTTGGAAGGTCGTTGGCTCGGAGATCGTTGGCTGGGAGGTCGTTGGCTGGGGATCCGTTTGCTGGTACTCTGCCATGTGGCCGAAGACGTGGCTGAGATTGGAGCGCATCTTGGGCGGCTAGCGGATGATGCTTGGCGGAATTGGTCGACTAGGGTGGGAATATACTCGAAACTGCTGGACTCGTACCAGGTGCGATCGATGATGGTGGATGTACGAGGAAGACCGCGAACTCGGTGGAACAGGATGTGGCCACGATGCATACCGATATTCACCTGTACGGAAATCACGAGTCAAAAGTATTCATCCAGCCGCGGACTGCCGCAGTGATCTTTGGCAACATAGAGGATGCCCTGTCCGCGCCAAAGGCAGATCTCCTAGACGGTTTTGGGCGAGAGATGAGGACGACGATGGCAACCTACTTCCTCTCAATTGTAACGATAAACCCACTAGCTGCTCAACGTTACAATAATCTTTGCCATTATAGCTGCTACTTACTCAAACAAATGACGAATTGCGAGAGTTTCAAGCTACGTGATCATTCAGCGAGCGAAAGCGCCTCAAAATCGACACCACTGGAGGCAAATACCACATGGTAGCCGGCGTCTGAGGAAAACATGAATGAGTTGCCATCTCATGGACAGAGAGCAGCCGCGTTCATCAGTGTGGACGCAACCCATCACGGGCCGAAAAGCCATGGACCGAAATCAAAGACCCCTCTTCCAATCCGCTTTCATCTCTAGAAGGGACCTTGGATACCCGCTCTGGTCTCACAGTCTTCGATAAAGTACACTTTTCTCGTCCCAGCTCGAGCTCACGATAGTTCACTCCTCAGGAACCGGGAGCTTGCGCAGTCCGGTAGGGATGATGTGGGCCTTCATTATGACTTCCTTAGCTCACCGCGCTAAGATTCTATAGAGGCAGCTTAGATCCAAACCTTCTGTCAACACCATACGAGCAAGGCTTACGCGAGAAGTGGACTCGTACACCACGCACCAAAAGCAAGATGCTCTTGCACGTCTGGGCAATACAGCATCCCGCAAGTAGATCCGTGCAAACAATCAATGACTAGGCGACGCCGCTCTGAGGAGAACAGATGCATATAAATGACCACCTGGAATCAGCTGGTTCGTTACGCAAAGAGCTGCAAGGATATCGTACGAACATTCGAGACGACCATGCTATGCCGGTTCCCTTCTACGGGAACCACGACATCGATGCAGTGCCCCAGCCGCTGTATGTTACTGTTATTTTCAGCAACGTATGCGATGATCACCTCGCACAGAGGCCCCAGAAGGAAAGACTTGCGCACGATGCCCATTCCGAGGAGTCAGATTGCACGCACGCTGAGAACAAGGAAGCACTCCAGCAGAGAGCAGGGAGCATTGCCGTTCGAACGAGGGAACACTGCCGTCCAAATCAGGCTGCTTGCCTTCGAAGGATGTTGCAGGGATTCCCTTGAGGCGAGAAGAAGGATCAAGATTTCACACAAGACGAGGAGGTAGGACATGAGCTCTCGCGAAAAGTGCGTGAGGAAATAAATTGTACCCCCAAAGGCATCAAAACAACTCTCTTCTGAAGGGACGAGGAGAGGCTTGATTGTACTCACGAGACCCGTGGGAAAGACGCACTAGAGTGTCTCCCCTCCCAGTTGTCCTGAGGACAACTCGTAGAAGAAAGGCACACCCTTCCTCCGGCCATCTTATTGAAACAGATCGAATACCCGCCCTGGGGTAGAGCTCCCTTCCTACTGATTTTGAGCAATCTCAATGCAACCTAACTCGGAAGGAGAGCTTTCCCAACTCCTCATACTGAGAAATAAAAGTGCGCTCGAGAACCTCCGAGCCTTCCTCAGGGACTCTCACTCCTCTCTGACACGTAAGGTTCTGGTCCATTGCCAGTTGCTGGCTACTCACCGCCGACTACGCCTGTGCACAGCATCCAGAACCACCTCGATGATTCCACCCATCAGAGGTCTAATGGGACGGTGATGCAGATCGACTTGTCTGCAAGCGTTAGCACTGGGTGCGCCTTTGGTATTCGGAACAGTGGAAGCTGTTGTCCAGAGAGAAGTGGGATGGGTCTGCGGCTGTGGCCTCAGGAGGCAGTTCTTTTCTATGTATACCACCTGCTTCCATCCCAACATCTGCGAATCACCACGTAGGCAAGGAAGGACAGCGATAGGTGTATTGCTGAGCTAGGAGGAGGAGTCTCAAGCGTTTTCTAAGGTAAAAATTTGGGTGGCCTTCGGACTTAAGCTAAAGCTCCCTAACTACCTCGCTGCCGCCAGGCGTAGCTCGTACCATTAGACAGTCGGTCGGTGCGCACACCTAGCTCCTGGTGATTGCGAAGACCTTTGGTAGCAGAGCAGATGCTCGTCTCGCACAAAGTACAGGCTCATGAAAGTACATTGCTCGGGCACGGCAGTGGAGCACGTCAGCGCGGAGAAGCATCGTATTCCAAGAGTCAGAGAGAAATGGAAGGACAATGGGCAGAGTTGAGCGAAGGAATTATTGTTTTACCTGCATTAAAAGTTGACATCCAGACACTGGGGCGCAATATTCTCCCCCCATTTCGTCTCGCTGACAGTCTCGATCGTCATAAGTGCATCTCACCACCCTCTCGCTACATGCAAGACTGATTCTCCTCCCGACTTTGAGCAGTTCTAGACATGAGATCAAGCAGTTACGGTACAGGACATTGAAGAGGGCGACGAAGGAGAAGGCTTCGCGGACGCCGCCGCCTCAAAACCACCCCATCAATCAAGGCGCAATCTTGATTCCTTGACCGCTATTTCCGGGAGCTGCCGCCGCCCGCTTGCCCTGCGGCCCCCACTTCAGCTGTCATCAAAGGCACATTGAATGGGGAATAGATTGATGAGAGGGGATGAGAACTGGAATCCTCGCTTGAGACTGAGTTGCTCTCATCTCAACCACTGTGACTACAACTTCGAGTCTCTCCAACTCGGCTTGCGCTTCTCTCTGAACGCTGCCAATCCTTCAGCACAGTTCTCCGTCGCAATTAGCTGGTCATACAATGCCTCATGCGAGATTTGGAATGCACGCTCAATGCTTCCAGTCTCCCAAGCCTCCCTCAATCCCGCCCTGGTGACAATGGTGCCGTCTGGAGAAATGGCGGCAATCTTCTTCGCCTTCTCGATAGTCTCTTCGAGAACAGACTCCGGAGTCTTCGAAATGCCAGAGATCAATCGAAGCTGGAGTGCTTCTTCGGCCGGCACTCTTCGACATGTCAATGCGATATCGCTCGCTGCTTGCATGCCGACAATGTGGACGAGGCGGGGAAGACCACCGCCATATGCATAGACGCCGACTTCCGCTTCTGGGAGGCCAAATTGCGCCTTTGGAGATGCGATTGCAATGTCGCTGCCCTTGTGTCAGCAATGCGGCACGAAACTTCACGCACATTCCGGACTCACGAATTCAACACAACCTCAAACCCCCCACCAAGCGCCAACCCATTAACAGCCGCCAACACAGGCTTTTTTCCCCTCCTCCTCGAAAACCCGCCAAACCCACTCCTCGGATGATCATGCAAATACGGCTGCGACTTGCTCAAATCATCCGTCGTCAACTTCGTATTCCTCGCCTGCTCGATTTCCTTCAGATCCGAACCGCAGCAGAATGCTTTCGTGCCGGAGCCTGTGATGACTGCGACGCGGAGGGAGGAGGTTGCGTCGAACCAGTCGAAGAGTTGTTGGAGTTGCCAGTTCATGGTGTGGGTTACGGAGTTCATTTGTTTGGGGCGGTTGAGGGTTATGAGGAGGACTTGCGGGGTGGGGAAGGAGGTGGTGACGCCGTCGACGTGGGGTGGGCGGGTGCCTGTTGGGGTGGCCATCTTTGCTCTGAGTACCGACTCTACGCGCCTGAGAAGCCTTCGCGGATCTTGGAATTATGGAATTCGATGTTTTAGGCGGACACTGAAGGTGGCAGAAGGCTGTGGTGAGGTCGAGAAGCTAGCCGAGGTCCTCCAGGAACGCCCTGCAGTGGTCGGCCCGACATCCTTCGCGGCTGAGCGGCTGCAGGTCCGCTCACGTGCTTGGATTCTGTTGACTTCACGTCTCTTTCAACACAACATAACGTAAGGGACGACAATGGCTTTGAGAGACCTTTGCAAGGATCTGCAGCGCACCATCTCTCCTATGAGACATACGTATCAGAGCGTCTTGTAGCAATGCATGATGTCTGCATGATGTCTCGGACACGCATATGGGACACTCTCGCACCTTATTCCGGCGCTACACATTTAAAAGAGCCTCTTACGAACACTCTGTCATTGCAAAAAGTATCCCGGACTAGGATTCAAGGGCCACTTACACAAGGCCCCGCTAGGCACAATGCCGTCAGCGATGGAAAGACAATGCCTTGGTCCAGCTGAAAATGGCTTTGTACAACACAAAACGCATTGCACAACTCACGTATACGCCATCCACTCTCTAGTATATATCTGGCTCCGCTCTACTGAAGCTCGTCTTCCTCCTTTCTACAGTTCCAAGCTTCCGAAGAAGTTCCTGTTCAAGACTTAGACCCGGATTCCAAAGATCAACGACAGAACCGACAGCCTACAACCGATTACTTCTCTCAACCGCTTGCGGCGCACCAAAAACCTTCGCGATACGCTTTTCTCTAGCAAGCCGTCATCATGACGACTCCACACACTCCCGTGGGCTTCTTCACTCTACCAGGTGAACTGCGAAACGTCATATACGAGCTAAGCAGCCCCAACAAAACCGACATCACCCTCATATTTGCGCTGGGCATGCAGAACATCGGCAACCCTACAATTCTACACATCAACCACCAATCTCGTGCAGAGGCTCTCGGTATTGCTTACGGGGGGACGCGGTTCTATATCCAGCACACCAGCGGCCCTTGGAGCGTCGACTTGCCGCAGTCGCTCAATCAATTGCCAGGGCAGGTGTTGGGCCATGCCCAATCAGTAGGTATTGAACTTGTCTTAACCCTTCCATCGACACTGACTGGTATCACAGGGCGACAGAGATTCTACAAGATCTATTTCGAAGCTGACGCCCAAGCGCAGTACCGGTTGGTCATCACTCTCGCCGGGCCTCTCGGCATCCACAGCGTGGCCGCACAGCAGCATGCGCGGAACAAGGGAGCAGAGCTGGAGACGCTGATGCTGGGCTTGATGGCAAGCAGATCGATGACGGCAGTGCAGGGCAGTCCTTCTTTGAGCATCATTTAGTCTCAGTTCACGTGTACGGCACTGGTTCGGAGGACTTGATGGTACATGTATTATGTCAGATAACCATACAATGTAGCGGAACAGTGGGACATTTCTCTTTGAAAGAGAGTGATTTCACGGACGTTTGGCATTCTGCGTATTGGAAGGAAACTATATTGAAAGACTTTTATCGAGACATTCTAATTCTACTCTCACTTCATTACTATTCTGTTGAACTTCAATCGTAGCCTCAGCTTCATATATCCAATCATTCGTGAGCTGCTTTCTTCACACTGTTACGTATTCGACTCTACGTACTCCCTTCATGGCAAGAGGTTGGCCACTGCTTTATCATGATCATGCGCTGGAGAAGGAGAATAACCTCACTACCGCAAAATCCTCTCATGAGGTCCTCTACTTGGCTTCCAGACAGATACTGTTCGTGCAATCTGCGGTCTGGGTAGTCGCCTGCTTAGCCCATCGAGGCTTTTTTGATACTGTGCCCTGAAACCGAAGTGATAGAGGCTCCTACGCATACGCTGACGTACTTATCTCGTAAAGCACGGTGACTCCGGCTATACGGTGTTGGAAGAGTAATGTTGGGAAAAGCATCGGAGTACGGAGAGTCCGCCAATGCAGGCCAGAAGCGTAATCAATCCACGGAATACTCGTTTCCTAGGGCCAAGTAAAGGATTGATACGAGCACCGCTCTCCACAGCGATTGCTGAATGCAGACTCTGCCTTTGCGAGCGTATTAGTATTGCAATGGCCGTCGCCAAAGAGCTCTTTGTGCGAGATACGGATCTCCAGGGGTAGTCAGGGCACCCACAGTGACAACAAGGACGTTCTTCGTGTTCCCCATCAGCTATCCAGCTGCTCGCTTCTTCTCGCGGGATCCCAAGCGTCTGGAAGCTCGTTTCATCCGTTGTTTTCTTTCCACGCTTGAGGTATTTACAGGTATGTATCGTGCTTGTACTCTACAAGATCGCAATCTGCTCAATTTGCGGTGAGATTTGGGTGCCTCTTGTCGCAAATAGTAAGGTTGCCGTCAAGGTCAAATCGTTTGAACTGCCCTCTGGCAAAGCGCCGCTTCTTGAATGTCTCTTTAATCCAGTTGATTGCGGTGTTGAGATCTTGCGAGGTACCTGTATGGTTTCGATAAAATCGATCCAGATATAGTTGTGTTCCCCACGCCCAGGCCTGTGGCATACAGCAAAACTCGGTCTAGGTTCTTGAAATGGTAAAGCAGGCAGGGGTTGTTCTGAAAGGGGGGAGCAGCTAGCTTTGGAAGAGTGCTGGCTCGAGCTTCCTTACGATTTTGGTCCATGCTGGATCGGTGGACAGTAGAGCAGTGGTCATCTCAAGTATATTGTTATGGAGGCAACTCTGACACCAGGAAAGGATGGAATGAACGTCGAACTTTCAAACCAGGCAAAGAGTAAGAGAGACAGGATAGGAGCTTTTCATATGAACATTAATTACTAAAGAAGCCTTTCGATCTGCACTTATACAACACCCTTGTCGATCCCAGTGCTCGTCTCACTCTTCCGAATCCTTCTTTACCTCCCAAACCCTACTTCGAAACCACATAATCCTTCTCCCTCAACACCCTCGCCAACTCTTTCAACCCATACCGCACCTCCCACTCAATCACCCTCTGCCCAATCCTCCGATCCTCTCGACCCTCAATCCCCGTCCTCTTCGCCAAATTCACCGCCTCGAACCGCGGGATCTCGACCTCCTCCACCCGCTTCAAAAGCTCCTGCTCCTTCGTACTGGTCGAGTTGAAAGCGTACAAGGGCTCCCCGATCTTCTTCAAATCCTTTCTCTCTCGACACTCGTGCGGCATACGCTTGCGGACCTTGACATCGATCCCGGAGCCGCGGAGGAAGAAGAGTGCGATAGAGACGCTGATGGGTTGCCCTCGAGGATCGGACTGCCAGTCGTTCTCGGGCTCGATGTCGGTAGTGAAAGCCGGGAGAGGAGGGTACGGGTCGAGAGGGGAGAGATTGTCCCAAATTGCCGCAAGCTTCGGCAGCTCGCGGGTTTCTAGCATGTACATACCCGTGCGCTCTCCCCAATCAAGCATACTCTTCTCCTTCCGCCTATCCTCATGCCCGGTCCTCCATCAGGCTACTACGACCCTCCTACGCCTCCTCAGCCTCCTCCTCCGCATCGATCAGATACACCATCGGTCGGTCAACTCCACCCTCCACCCGCTTTCCCTTCGCCTGCAACAGACCCACCAGATTCTGCCGAAACACCAGCGCCTTGATCTTCGCATAATCCGCCAGCTGCATCTGCTGCTCCCGGGTAGGCCTCCCAACCCGCATCAGTGCCCTCCCGGAGATTCTCGCCATCACAGAGAAGCCATTGTTCTCATCGACCAGAAAGAACAACGTGATGTGGAGAGTGCTTGTAGTGCCCACGAACCCACGGGGAATCTGGAGAGCGGCCTCAATCTGGATGGTACCAAACTTGCAAATGAGGTCGAATGGGAGGTTGGCGAGGCTTTTTGGGACATCAGCCGTGTAGAATCCGGCTCGAGGCTTGACGAGGACGGTGCTGCGGCTTTGATGGCGACTGATGGCTTCGCCGCGGGTTTGTCGATTGACTTGGAGGACTGGGTGGGCGGGAGCGCGGTATTTGTCTGTCGCGCTGGGGTAGATGATGATGTGGGTGGTGGGGGGCGGGAGGGTGTCGTCGTAGATGTCGTTCCTCAGCTCGCCGGGAATGTTGAGGAAGGTGGTCTTTGGCTTGTTGGACTCTTCGCCCTCGTCGCTGGCCATTATGGCTGCGCTGTTGTCATGTGCTTCGAGGGTCTCTGCCATGGTTCTTTGCAGATGATGTGGTCGTCTGACATGGCGAAATTCTCATGTGTGCAGGAGAGCAAACTGTTTCTCCGACGCGCTAAGCCTGGGCCCGTGCACCGAGAACTTCACCCTCTGCAACCGCCGCCGACCCAAGACTTTGAACAGAGAACAAGATACAACACCGCCTCTCACACAGGTCACCAACACCAACGCACTCCACCTCCACTTCCACATCACCGCATCAGCCATTGAGCACAAGCCTACCACGAAAATGCCCTTCCGGAAGCAATCCACCAGCATCCTCATCGGCTTCATCCTCGGAACAACTGCTTTCTTCGCCCAGCGCGAAATCAACAAGCGCTTCCCACCGCGCTCAACACCAACAAAGCCATCCAGCGCTGGTCCGATCGACCCTTCTTCCCCTGCTGATCTGGGACCGAGCTGGCTTTCAAGAGGTATGTGGGAGAATGTGGAGGACTCGAGGTGGAAGCTGACAGAAATGAAGTAGTATGACAGGACACTGCAACGCTGAGAAGGAGAGAGCATCGTGGGGGCAGATGGAGAGATAGGGGAGAGAAGGAAGTGGATGGCGATCACAGCGCGGTGATTGAGGGGGAGAAACGGGCCGGAGAACGCGGTAGAGAGAGACGAGTCTAAGTGCAGCGATGCGAAGCCGCAAGGCTCCAGTCTACAGGCACATTGAGAGAGCGCTGCAGACAATTGAAAGCCTCCCCGTGCTATCAGATACGTAAACAGAGTCCACTTCCCACACGAGTATCAAGATCGAGCAGCTCGCCACCCCATTTTCGGATGTATGTTTAAAATTGCTCTAATTTGGTCACGTCTCCTCGCCTCCTCCTCTCTCCTAGCTGCTCAATCGTCTTGGAGGAGACTCAGGACGACTATCGAAGCATACATGACACTTGCCACCCGCCCCTTAGACACCGCCATCAACAACTGAGCCCCCGATTTTGTCTCCCGTGTCAGTTCCAGCGGCCAGTGCTGCGCATATTAAGTATGTGAGCTCTGATACCTCGAGTTCGTCTTCCCTGCTCTTCTTCCTAAGCCGCCATTCATGACACACTCGCGATCGACGACTACGTAAGCGAGAGGCTTGATGGCATTCTAGTGCTCAGCGGGGTCTTCTCGGTGCGAGAGGCGGAGGCTGCGATGCTCGGAATGTGAGACGATGGAGGATAGCCGATCGACCGAGTATTCTCGTCGGGAGAGGACGCGGAGGACTGCGCGGGTGCCGAAGGAGTGCGGTCGGACCACTTGCCTGTGTGTGGCGCCTTTGAGGTCTCGATGAGAGCGACCCAAGCTATCGAAGATTCGAATAACGCACGCCACTACCTCAATGATCCCTCAAGCCGTCAGTTGGGTAGGTAGCCTCAACAGAAGAAGTCCGCTCTGCAGGTCACCGTTCCGCGAGTCTTCGTGCTGCAGCGGCGCTGGCGAAGGTTGAGTTGCTCTGGGAAGCTTCGCTGATCTTGACCATGTGTGTATGAGCTATATTGAATCGATGATGGCGTTGGAGCGTTTGGTCAGCTCACTTGGAGATGCCATTGGAGTCGAAGTGCGCATGTCGAGAGTGGATCTGAGGAAGGCAAGATCCCCTTTCTGCGCAACTGAAGCCAGATGGGAACCTTGAGGCTTGTCTTCGCCAGTTGACGAGTATCTTGATAGAAATCCAAGGGTTCAGCTGCCATTTCATCACGCTCTAGCATTGTCTGGTCAGGAAAGCTGCGAGCAAGATCAATCCTCCCGCGCTCAGCGTCCTCGTCATGGCTGGCGGGCCCGTCTGCCTTGTGACCTCGATTCATGTCAGAGAAGTTGTCCACGAGTTGTGTAGGTCGGATCATGCGTGTACCTTCTGCCATGGTATCAAGCCCTGTTGCTGGTGGCAGATCGTTGCCATTGGTACCATGACCCGCGCGCTGGAGGTTCCATGGCTTATTTGAAGTTTTCCTTCACCGTTGAATGAGCCAGCTACTGTTGCTCTGCCGCTTGAGTGAGAGAGGGCTTGGGTGCCTGGCGGAGCCCACTCGGGTCCTGCTTTACTATACAACGTTGTTGTGTTGGCGCGTGTCACCTTGGAACGACAGCATACGCTCCAACGATCAGGCTGAGTACACCTGCACCTGGGCAGCGTCTTGCTCGAACAATGCGTCTTGCATCGCAGGCAGCTTTCTTCTCCGCCTTGACACGCCGCTTCGTTTCGGCTGCCCCATCCCCCAGCGGGTCTCCGGTACCAGTCAGAGTGCCGCTCGACTCAATCAGTGCGTCATCCTTGGTCGACGGGCCTTGTTGTCCTGCCCTTGCGTGGCTGTCGGAGCGGTCGGGAGATATGGTTTGCGGTGACCCACTCCAGCATAGCGGAGCTGAGACTGCGCCATGTTGGCTTCCAATGTGCCAATGAAGCATTGAAGGTCAACTGCCAGTCCACGGTACATCCAACTGAGGCCCTCGTGCAAGGTTACGCAAGCGGATCGACCTGACGGATTTGGCATTCCTGTCTTCTGATTCCAGCCTCCTCGTCCAGTGGCCATTAGCTTCCCGGCCACGAGAAGGAAGCGCATGAGAAGTAAGCCCACAAGAATACAGTGTCCGCGCTGCAGATAATACTCCAGGATTTTGTGCTGTGGGTTTGATGTAGATGTCTTGCTCCCGGTATCTTTCGTGAAGGTCGTAATATGTGGCCGCCTGACGGGCTTGGTGGAGGAGCAACGCCGGCCAAGGAGAGTGAGAGGTTGATGTACGGATCGAAGATTGGACGGCGGAGTGTACAGTCGAGTTGAAAACTTCCTTGGCAAGGTGTGGTCAGCTTGGGGCGGTTCCAGCGTACGGACGTCATAGAAGGAAGCCCTACAGGATGAAGTTGCCGGCAGTTGCAGGCGCATGTTTACGCCGAGCTCGAGTCCAGCAGCCAGATGAGGACCACTGAGAGCTTGCTGCGCATTGTGAGCGTAGATTGATGTTGATGAGAGAAGAGTGGTGTGGTGCCTGAAGGTGTTGAAGTCGGAACTGCTGGACCGGCAGTCCGGTAGCTTACTTCGCATGGAATCAAGAACACGGCGACCACTGTCTGGACAGTCTGCACACCTTCTCGCCTGGACTGAGCGGACAATGGAGATGCAGCGACAATAAGAGTGTGACTCTGGTTGGCAAACGGACATGAGTGTAAGGAAGAGTACACCAGTGGTGCAGCAGAATTTGACAGCCAAGAACGCGACCAGCAGCAGCTGCTGTAGATCACCAACTTCACGCAGGCAGCAGCACAGAGAGGTTCAGAACGACTTCAGAACAACGACAGCAGGAAGACGATTTGAAAGGCACAGCAGACGGTGGAATCAGTGGAAATGGTATACAGCGACTGCAGAAGTATATGACGGTAACTTGAACAGACAGCGAGGTCATTGAGCTGGAAGGGTGGTATCCCCTCCAAGGCACGGCAGAAGCCATGAACTTGATGGGGTCAGCAATCAAAACACACACATGGTAAGATACGTACGTTGCTTGGACCGGACCCAAGTATCCTGAAGGCCCCTTGGCGGCCGGAATGTCCAGGCTCCAGAAGTGCGGGTGCCAAACCGCTGTGTCGATGCCGATGCCACTGCGCCATTAGTGTGAAGGGTAGGGGAGGAAGGACATACCTGAGGTCGTTGATCATCCCCTCCAGGGCCACAAGGGCCGCTGGAGGAGATGAGGGCGTTCTTGGCACCTCGGCCATGTTGTTGTGAGAAGAAGAAGGAGAAGTTTCGAAAGGGTGAGGATTGCAGCCGAAGGTCAACCTCGCTGGCTGCGCACAGGCCACAATCCCCCTAGCGTGCGAGGATATGAGCACCCGTGATCACGGCTACCGGAAAGCGAGCTTGTGATGTCAGAATTGGGAGGGAGAAGGGTGAAATTTGGTGCCTGAGGCTGGAGGATTTGAGTGAGGGTGGTGCTGAGGACGATGAGGTCTGGCGGCCGGCGGCGGCGAGGAGGAGCAGTGTGGCGTTAATAGTATCAATCTGTACCATCTGAACTACTTGGTGATCATCAACACGTCCATCCGCCTGCGCATGTTGAAGGTTGTTCGTCGTCGTAGACGTGTTGGCCAGCTGGATAGCAGCGCAGCCGTACCAGCGACGCGACGGCGAGCGCTCATCAGCAACCTCACGACGACGACGCCAGTCAGTTGGAGGCGGATAGATCGATCATCACATCTGGTTCACAGGATAGATGGGCACAACGCAATCGACTACGCGCCCGCCGTCCAGCGCGCCGCCATCCAAGACGGTCGCGAACACCTTCACAAGACCAGCGCTGGCAGCAGCAACGACACCGACGACGACGACAGCGAGATGATCGACAAGACGTATCAAGAGACAAACTATACAAGAGTTGGCTATCCACGATCACGGCGCTTCTCTTTCTGACCCGGACGCGACACCCCCCTGCCAGACGGGGGCGGCAACCGCGATTATGCAAAGTATCACCATCTCTGACATCCACCACGCACAATGAGAGGACTCTGCTGACTCCGTTTCATCACAGGCATGCCTCAAGTCGATCGTCACGTTGGAAAGACACGCCCGCCCCCTCCGCTACCCAACCGCGACCGCAGACCACCCACAACCGTCACCGAAGTGGCGGCAACGATAACATGACATCCACATAAGAATATCCCTGACATGGGCGACCGATGCCATGACGAAAGGGCCCCTCGCTCACTTCATTGCTGGACGACATCATCGATCGACCAATGCCAGCCATTGCCACTTTCACCAACAGGGCCGATGCGAACGTACAGGCCAGAGACAACACCACTCCCGCTTCCATTTGATACTATGAGGGCGGACCCATGACCTATTCATGCTGCAGACATACGATACGAAGCATCATGTTCAGAGACTCCACCATCTACGCGCCTTGCAGCGCCGGTCGATCAACTTCATGGCAGATCAGAGCGGAGATGTTGCGAAGAAAGTATATGCGAAATCAAACCAGCACAGCTATAGCGAGGATCAGACGAGCCGATGTCAGGAAAAGACAGTACTCCAGGAGCTGACACACTTCCGCTTGCCTTGGCCCCTTCGTACAAATCTCCAGCACGAACTACGCTTCTATCTTCAGCATACCGAGCGGGACCAGCCTTCTGAGATGCGAAAGATACCTATCGCAGCAGTAGTCGTCGCTCGTACCAGCTGCAGTGACCGCTCAAGAAGTGCGTGCCCAGGCACTGGTCTGACGACGCTCCGAGGATGATTCCCAAGAGTCGGCTTTCTCCTCAGAACCCATGTCGACCTCAAGGCTCTCCAAATGAGTGCAATTCATATTTCATCGAGCTCAATGGCGACTATCTTACGATGTGCAGAATTGCAACATCTATCAAGGGCAGCAGCATACGGAGAAACCCAATCCAAAGTTCGTTGGAGACAGCAGAAGGCAAAGTCGACCTGTCGGGCGATAAACTCTTTCCAAAGACTTTGAGGTAAGGGATTTGGAGCGATTGGAAGAGCTCTGCTACACAGCTTGGATTCACAGAGCTCAAGGCGCCATGATGTTCCGGGGCGGGCGTCTGTTCTCGGTATGTAGGACGAGGTCACATTTCTAGTCGGTCAATGGAATACAGACAATTCTGCTCCTGCTCATGAAGTGACGGTCCCAAACACTCGTTCTTTTGTAATCCGTGGCCGACCCACCCTTGAGCTCTTGCCTGGACACGCTATTCTTCCAGCTTCCTAACCAAAGTAGGGTACATGGCAATCGGCTTGCCACCTGTACCATTGCTTGTGAGCCCTCATTGAGTCGAAAAACGTTCCTGTAGTCCACATACGCGTACCTCCTTTCATCAGCTCACCGCAATCAAGAGAGTAACAAAGAGATGGAATGTTTATTTCAGTTTTCAATGCAGCTTATTGTCTCAACGCCAAAAACCAAATGTATCGCACAGCAAGCAATCGTGAGCGTAGGCTAGCTGACTTCCAGAGAAAGCCCTCAGGCTCGGTCTGTCTTTCTCGGATGTAGACCACCTTCCCGTGTGCTCCCTGCCCATCTTCATTTCATTTCCTTATTGCCAATGCATCAAGTCGTATACCCAAAACTCCAGCCAAGCCGCACTATCATCATACCGCCCCATCGTATACCCAGCGAATCCCATCTCTCATCTCAACCCATTCGCATCCACCCACGCGTGATCAGCTCTCTCATGCCCCAAAGTCTGGATCGACTGGAAGCACCAAGAAGTCCGATGATGGCAACATCGGCGCTCGGCCATGCTGCGCTGGCAGCGAGGGGTCGTCGAAGTAATCAATACCGAAGTCGAAGAGAGTCACCACATCGCTCACAGCGCCTGCGTCGACAGCATTAGCACCGCCACTCTCAACACCGTCTGTGTTGGAAGAGGCGCCGGCGTTCGCATCTGCTGGCGTAGCGAAAGGGTTGCCAGCGTAGATGACTGGATCGTTTGACAAGGCCAGGTGCGGAGTGTCGTTGAGGTCTGAGTTGTTGCGAGTGGTGGGCGCTTGCAATGCCGGCGTAGATGGGGCACCTGTGAGAGCTGCCGGATCGATCGTTCTATCGTCAAGGCGAGCTCGACGGGGGGCAGGTTCGTTGCTGTCGTCGTCTTCGTCCACATCCTCGCGGCTGCGCTTGCGCTTGTTGAGAGCGCTCATGCCATTCATTCCGGCGTTGGATGCAGCTTGACGTGGAGCTGCCTCATCGACGTCCTCGTCTTCAGCATCAAGATCGACGACTCGTTTGCGCTGGATGAGAGCGCGCGGGTTGACCGTTCCGTCGCCCGGAAAAGCTCGAAAACGCGCCAGCTGATCGGCGTCCTCCTCTTCGATGAGGTTGTTGACAAGCAAGTTGAAACGGTCGAAGTTATTTGGATCCCCGAGGATGTTGTTCCGATTCTTCTTGCGCATGTACTCCACTTGCTCGGTGGTCTTCTCCTCCTCGAAGGGGTTCTCGAAAATCCACATTGGATCGTTGGCAGTGCCGATGTTGATCAGGCCATTATTCTGCTCTTCGGTCTGGTCTGCGTCGGCGTGGAGAGATCCATCTTGCTCGTCGGCTGCTTCAGCTTCCTCATCCTCAAGCTCGCCATCTTCCTGTGGCTGTGCGCCTGTTGCCGGGGCTTATGCTTGAATTACTGGAGCAGCGGCAGCCTGTTGTGATGGACCGGCTGTCGCAGGGGCGTGCTGCTGAGCGGGTTGGAATGGAGGTTGAGCTGGCGCACCCTGCTGAGCGGCCGGAACCTGTGTACCTCCAGCTGCGCGTAAGCTCGCCTTGATCTGTCGAACAACCAGTCCAGACACATTGTCTGCAGGCGCAGGTGGGCCAGTAGCCGCCTGGACGTTCATCGCGGCGACGGCAGGGATCGGTGTGAGGGTGATCGGCACAACAGCATACAGCTGCTGCCCAGTGCCTTGCTTGCGGCTCAAGAAGTGGCCATTCGGCAGCGTCAAGGCCGCCGCGCGAACGATTTGTTGTCGAATCTAATCGCGCAAGTCCAGCTCGGCCTGGTTGTAGTTACCGCCGCAGATCCGACCCCAGAGCTCGTGCGCCTTGGACGGCTTGAAGCGCTGCGTCCACTCTGGAAGTTCGTCAGTCTCGAGCGTCATAGGGCGGCATTAGTAGAGCGATGTACTTACCGTCTCGAATGCGACCTCCTGTCAGCCAAGTCCGACCACTCGCCGTCCATCGCGCGCCAAAGATGGGGCCCATCATGTCGCTGAGATCGTTAGGGTGAAAGCCGTATTCGTCGATCAGTATCTGCATCGCGTGGCACTCGTCATCTCGCCAGGTGGGCGCGCCGCCGTTCGTGGCTTTCGGAGCCATGCTGCTTGCCGATTCGCGTTCAATGTGTGGAAGTGGTATGGAAATCGAGTTGGTGCGAGGAGTGTGATGTGCAAGGGTGCGCGCGGAATGTCGAGGTTGTGACGATGCAATGTTTTGGCTTGAGGTTCAGTACGCGGGTTGATGTGGTGGTTGTCGCGGGGATCTGGTCGTGCTTCACTTTCGAAGTTGCATCTGAAAGCCGGCTCCTTCCCCTTTGAGAAGACGTCACCTGATGCCCCACTTTTGGCCTCAGGAGCTCATCCCCAGCAGCCGCACAACTATTCGACAGCCGTTTGACGGCAAGCCTCTTCACCTGACAGATACGGACAATCTCAGCTCTGCACGCCCAACATCACACACCCAACCGAGAAACCATCCGCATCGAGCAATCCATTGAAACCGAGAAGAAGACAAGGTAAAACATACTACCTACCCTATTTCCGGAGCCTGTACTAATGCTGCTGCAGTTAATATGCCTCTCTCAAAGCGAGACTACTCCGTCGAGCTGCTCAATGTCCTCTGCGACAAGCGACTGTCCGAGGCGCAGCGAGCAGAGGCAGCGCGCCGTATCATCGCGGCCGAGCTAAGAGAGATGGGAGACCCATCGGTCTACCCGCCATACCCCGGCGCTTGGGAGCAGCAGGCTCCCACCATCATGGAGGATGCCGCCGCCTTCCTGCGAGAGGACTCCGTCCTCAACGCTACGCCCGGCCCCGAAGACCCTGTCGGCGCTCGCGAGGAGCGAGGTCTCTCCCCTGGCTTCGCGGCCACTGCTGTGGCTGCTGCTCACGCCAGTGTCGCTCAGCGCGCTGAGTAAGAGCGGAGCCGTCAGGCTCAGGCTCAGCAGCAGCAGACGGCGCGTGGTGCGAGGAGCGGCGGGCGGGAAGATGAGCCCATGATTGAGGATATTGGCGACGAGGAGGAGGAAACTCGCGACAAGAATAAGAAGCAGTGAGCGGTCAGTCACCCACCCAGTTGATTGATATTCACGCACAACTTACTGATACTCTCAGCAGACTACACACACGCTACGCTTGCCGAGACGACTTCCGCGCTTGAAGAATGGAATGAGGATGGAAAGATGTTGATGGTAAACAGCGATCACGAATGGCATTCCCGCGCAGAGATCAGATTGCTGTGATGCTAGTAGCTCAGACCGTACTCCTTATTCGTCCCAATTAAACAGAAACCCTACTACGCTGAAACGTCTCACTCATCCTCCTCTCCCGTCTCCTCCACCTCCACCTGCTCGTTCTCCTTGTCATCTCCCGGGCGGGAGAGAACAGGTCCGCCGGTAGGCGCATTTCTGGCAGTCAAAATGGCGGGATGACCTTGTGCTGGCGGCGGCGCGGTGCTGATCGAGGCGAGGTACACTTGCTCTGCCTCTGCGAGAATGAAGGTCACCTGCCCAAGCATGCAGGCGTCGGCGTACTCGTCATGGCCGTGACCCCGGATCGCGCTCATGATCTCCGTTGCGATGAGCGACTGTTCGATGTTGGCTTCGATGCTGTTAGCATAGAGTCGTGGATTGCGCGCGAGAAGAGGGCGTAGAACTTACAGGAGGTGGCGACGTCAAGGCCGTTCTCGAGAATGTAGCGGCTAACCGCCCATACTTTGCCCTTTGCGGTGCGGACAAGACCGGAGATGATGGTGCGTATGTCGTCAATGAGCTCAGGGGTGGTGATGGCCATCTTGTCTGTGATCCGGTCAGCACGCGCCTCCCAAGAGCAGAGCAAAGCGTCAACGTACGGAGTCTGCAGATGGGTGTGTGGTGAAATTGAGCAGTGTGCAAGACGGGAGATCTTGTTTTGACTAGAGTGATGTTTCGAATCTGGCAGTGAGGTCGCGGCTCGGGTCTTGGCGAAGCATGTGACGTATCCATTGGCAGGCGCACAGGCAGACTTCACCCACATCTTTGACCTCCTCACTCACCGCTACGCCTCACCGCAGCCTTCTCTCTACACCGACGCATCACCACGCACACCATCATCCAAATGTAACTACCATACGTACCACTGCTCGAGAGACTACGCGGGTGCTGACCAGTCACGAAACAGCATCACCACGGGCAAAATGGCCGCCGCTCTCGTCCGAGCTTTTCTTCAACACATCCGCAGCATCGCCGAAGATCCGAGGAAGACCGCCGCAGTCAAGACCGACGAGATCTGGCACTATATCGCCGACAACAAGATCGAGCTCCAAGTCGGCCCAAGTATGTATTTGTCCCTATCCTACTAGCCGTGGCTTCGCTAACATATTCGTAGACACCATCGACCGCGCCCTTGCGGCCGGCGAGATCATGAAGGCGTTGAAGGGCAGCGGCAACCCTAACGCCGACCACGAGGCCATCATGGGCGGCGTCTTCCACGCCATCATGCACGAGCAGGCGAAGCTTCGCCTTCAGGCTATCGTCGACGGTGAGGGCGCCTCCAGCGAGGCCGCTCCCATCACGGGCGAGAACGACCAGGAGAACGAGGTGCCAGAAGAGGAGCAGGAGGAGGCAGTGGAGGATGTCTGAGGTAAAGATCTCCGCTTCCTCTGTCCGCTACGGTATGGTGAGTTCTCGTCTTGTGCATCTTCCTGAAGCTCACTGGCTAACGTCTCGTAGAAGCTCCTACATGCCATGGGCCTGAACTCGTGGACAGATCGTATTCTTCGATCGTCTCTATCGGAGATTGGTGTGGCTTACAAAAATTAACATCGTAAAGGCTTGATTCTTTGTCGCATTTCATTGTCAGACTTTTCTTTCGGGATTCTTATATTGCAAATCAAAGCTCCGACAAGTATCTTGTTGACCATGAAAGAAAGCACAAAGAACGGCTGGCCTCATGATAAGCTCAGACGGGCTCGCGACCCTCCAAGAGCCTCCCAAATCATTCCCGAATTCCTATTAACTCAGCTAACACATTCAGAAGCTCATCATGCAGGTTGGAGAACTTCCCGAGGAGTATTGGAATGTCTCGCCATACAGAGATTTCGACCTTGATAAATCCGAGCTCATTATCGACATCGTGAAAGAATCGCAATTCTCAAACATCAACTACCCTTCGATCGCGCTGGCGTGCCGACTGGTGAGTCACGCTCTAACTAGCGACCACGCGGTAAATATTCTAGACTTCTGCCTTTTCGACAAACCTAGTGCCATCAACCCTACAAACGCAACGTTTGGATTCCGTGTCATCGAAGGAACTGACGGACATATAACACCCAGCGCTCCTACCCCAGAGGACAGACAGAACGTTTTGAGCAAGCTTGATGAATTGGCCAAGTATGTCAAGTTTAACTCAGTTGCAGGCAAGCAACATCCCGTATCTGAGGCAATTGTCAACGGCACGAATGTGTCTCTTGGCAGATCTATGTGTGAACCATCCGAAGAGTCACTCGACGAGGAGGACTGGCTAGGGTCTGGTTCCAATATTTACCTAGACACTGGAGTACTTGACCGCCTGAAAGTCCTCCACGAGCAGCGGCTGCGGAAGTCAAAGAACGAAATTGACGTCGCAGCAGAGCTTGCAAACTCACTCTTGCTTGCCCATGCAATAATCCATGAGATTGGACACGCTCTACTCTATGCACGCTGGGTAAAGCTTATGCTTGGGGATAAGGACGAAATAGAAAATATGGAGATAGAACCATTCTTTAACGACGACTACGCATCCGAGTTTGGTTACGCATTCGAGATGAGAGTGATGGGAGGTATACTGCAGACCGTGAAAGATGCGGCTAACGATGCTCCTTACAAGTATCATTCAACTCCCCATCTGCCGTTTGGACCCTCGCCCTTCGGAGCTAACAGACAGCTTGGTCGCGCAAGCCAGTTCGATTGCGCGCTGTACTGGACAACATGGCCAAATAAGGATATCGTCGAGGCCTACCAGGACCGCGAATACCCAATCGGTATTCGAGCAGACAAGCAGATGCCAGCAGAGACTGAGCCGATCTCACGATTCCCTTTCTCACTTGTCCACAAGCGCTTCACCAGGGAGTTCTGGAACGACACGGTGCCCGCCGAGGGGGTGAGTGCTTTAGAATTTGAAGGCGTGTATGACCTTGTTGAAAGAACTCCCACTCCCGAACCTGAAAAGCCCAAGACCAATGAGCCGAAGAACAAAAAGCGCAAGGAGGGGGCCCTCGATGAAGAGGAGGAAGAGACTGACGGTTCCCCCGCGAAGAAGACAAGGGGAAGCAGAGAGCTCGCATCCACGAAGACGACTGCGCCCGAGCCAGATGAGCCAGAGGATGAGGAGGATGAGGAGGATTGGGGTGGGGACAAGAAAGAGGGGGAGGAAACGGACGAGTCGCTGTAAGTCGAATTCAAGGTTAAAGCACGTTTGATATACATACAACTCCCTAGAGAGAGCTCATTTCCCGTAGGCGAAGCTAGAATAGAAAGAAGTCGTTAATCTCGGTGACGGACATGTGCCACTCTCTCTAATATGTGACAATCGCCGGCATGCTCTAAGGGATCTCCACTCTTATGGGATTCCGGTCTGCGATGGAGAAGAGCATTCCCTGTGCTCGGCTTCGGTGGTCGTCCGTCAGAATCCGATGCTTGAAAAACGAATAGAAAGCAAAGCTTGTGGAAGCAGAGATAGTTGTCTTCTTGGGCATGCCCAGAACTTCGGGGCCTACTGCGATCGATACTACCTACGTCTGGGAACGTCGACGTCGGTGTAGATAGTCATGAACTGCATACCAGAAGAGGGTGTGAAGCCACCCCATATCGCGCTTCTGAGATCCCATCCGAAGACGGCATTTATTTCTCGATTGTGTCTCCAAGTATGCTCCAATTCTTCGTGCTCGTTGGCGTCTCTGCCGGTCGTTGGGCTCGGTGTCACGGTGGAAGCCGGCTTAGGGTTACCTGGGGTTAACAGCCGTCGCGACGACACCGACAAGGCATGAAGTTGCAGTCTCGGTCAGCATCGGTAATGACTTCTTCTGTGATCCAAGTAAAGATTGCGAAGTCTCACGGCTTGATTTGCTGGGCTGGCTGTGTCATGTGCTCCGAGGCGAATTACGAATTTTTCGAAATTTGGGCTTTTTGATCCCACCAGGGTCAATCTGTACAAGCACCACCCTATCTTCTGCACCTCACGGCCAACATAATTAGAACCATACGCGATTCCCACTGGGGCCTTCTGAGCGGCTGGATACTTCGGAAGCTCAGTCTATTGAACTCGAACAGCCTGGAGTGGACGCTACATATCCTGGAAGAGCCCAGTCGAGCGCGCACTGCAAGATCGAGCTTAACGAGCAACGCAGCGACGCCACAGTAGATGCGCAAGACAGCTTCAGCGGATGCTCAACAGGGTCCGCGCAATATCACGCAAGCCAATCTCTGGCCGCAACGAGCCATCTTGGGAGACAAGCCCACTTCCTGTGAGCTGGCGAATAGGCCCACTTCGTCAACAAGCGCACATTCCGTTAGGGCGTGAGAGAGGACACATCTGTGACGCGCGGCGCCGGCTTGAGTACTGTGAGGGCCGAGGATCGTGACTGCAGAACAATGCAACTTCAAAGATCAAAGGTTGGAATGGGAGGGAAGACTTCCAGCAAGCACGGAAGCAAAGTTGAGAGAGGGAACTAGAGAGCTCGGACATCGCGATTACTGATCTTACTCACACCCCAGCCGAATGGCCCATGGGTGTCCATCATCTTTCCATTGGCAGCTCGAACTTCGCGCAGCAATTGAACCTGGCCTCTGCACACCACAACTCTCAGTTCATCTTCGATTGCCCGAGACATCTCAACCAGCACCACCATAAAGCGCTGCAGGCGGCGGTCCACCAGCGGAGGTGACCATGTTGCCCATTGCTGCAGCCCGTCGCTCGAAGCTAATGCTGCACTTACAGCGTCTGGCTTGCTTCTAGAGCCATCGCGTCGCCACGTTGTGAGGCTCCTGGACTTGCTTGGATGGGCAACACAATTGTCGATCTCCAGACTGCTTGTCTTGTCCCATTGCTCTTGGTACTAGGCCAGGGCATCTAGAAGCGAATCAGGCGTACCTCGAATCGCGTGACCACAGCCAAGGAGGTCGTCGTGGTCTATTCGGTCGATGGTGCTGACTTCAACATGCCTCTACTGCAACGCCATCTCAAGACCAATGTATCCGACATCCTCTTGCTTGCGTGTGCGATCGATGCACTCTTTCGCTTCGATTCATCGAACTGTCGTCTCGGCCGCCGAGGAAGCTGTCTCCCACCTCTTCGGTCTCACAAGAGGCAGCGGCCGTACCTCTCCCAGCCAAATCCCAATCTTGTATGGACGCTCGTCGATCTTTCTGCCTCTGCTCCGACTTCTCCCATGTTTCGCCGTGGTATACCGATGATGATGAGGGAGGTTGCGTAGATGGTGGAGGAGTGAGGTGGTGTTTAGACTCCAGCGCTTGGGAAAGTGTCCGAAAGCCGAGGCACCGCGGCCTGAATCAGCACAACGCCATTGGCCGCCTTTGACCTCACGTCCATGGATGTGGGCGTCGTATGCCATTGATGATTGGACGCTAGAAGTGCCTCTTCCATTGCTGTCTTCGAGCTTGGCTTGCACTTCTGCAGGTTTCGTCAACACCACCACGGACCTGAGCAAGAAGAGCCGTCCAGCCCGGCGAGGCCACCACTTGAGTATTTGTGACCAACTGTATCCACAGTCACACCAGGCATCGAGCCGGACTGAAGCCAGACAGTGGAGAAAGTTTGGTCCAGGAACAAGATCAGGGCCCGGACTGGGCGCCCACATGGCACCGCTGGAGCAACAGACGCACGCACGTTTCGGAGAGAATCTGGGTCCTGGAATAAGCTTGTTGCGCAAGCATGAAGATCTCCCGCGCGGTTCACAAAGTTGCCTGCCAAGTACCGCGGCTTTCGCCCTCATTGCAAGAGATCGAGCATTCCAGGATGTCACTAATTCACTCGGACAGAACAAGCAATGGGAAGATTCCATCAAGCTGACGAACGCAACACGAAGAGGTGTGCCTGACGAGCCGCGCGAGCCTGTGTGCAAAAGCATGGCCGTGATGGCGCCCGCCAGACAAGTTTGTTGCAGACCAAAACACCCAAGCCGGCCAGACCCTGTGACTACTGAAGGCCAAATAGGTGACTTGCCTAGAAGCAGACCCAATCACTCGATCCAGGACTGGTCACCTGCGGCGCTTACACGGCCACAGCCAGACTCTCTGGTCAGTTCTGGTCAAGCCTTCAAGTACCCCAGAATCGAATCGCCAAACTGTAGGCACATGTCTAACGAAGGCAACGCCATCTGGGGTAGTGATCGACGGGAAGGCAGCCACAACCCGCTACAAGCTACCTACTGAAGCCTTCTCAAGCTTCATGCTTACTTCTCCGGCCTCTGGCTGGCCTCCTCAGAACGGGACGTCGGCAGCGTAGGGCAGAAGGTAAGGGAGTATTTGAGGTTCAAACGCCCTTCTTCACTCCCTCTCCCAGCACGGTACCACAATCTCATCCTTCTTCGTTGTGTGCAACCATGATTGCCAACATCGCTACGTTCGCGGCTTTGGCTGCTCCAGCCGCCGCCTTCCCATGGGTTGCCTCCCATGTCGGCATGGACCCACGCAGCCTCAAGAGCGAGCACCTTTTCGCTCGTCAGAACCAGCCAGGCAGCGCTGCGACTTGCCCAAACAACCCCAACCACCAGGGTGCCGTCCCCATCAGCGCCAAGTACCCATACTGCGGTGCTATGAACGGTGCTCCCGGTTACCAGGTCTGCGTGAACAATAAGGTCCCAGCTGATGTGAGTGCCCTTGACCAGAGTTTCGATGAATAAAGCTGACATGGACGTAGGGCGACACTGCCCACCAGTATGTTGCTCCAGGATCCAACGACATTCGTGGCCCATGCCCAGGTCTTAATGTAAGTCGAAGCTGCACACAGATCTTCTACGCAGACATTAACTTCTGAAGACCGCCGCGAACCACAACTTCTTAAGCCACGACGGTATCGTCACCTTCAACGAGCTCGTCGACGCTCAGCAGAACGTCTACGGTGTCGGCTACGACTTGGCCGTCTTGCTCGCCGTTCTCGGTGTCGGCCTTGACGGTGACCCGATCACCACCAAGCTCTCTCTCGGCTGCGACGCCACCACCAGGACTGCCACTCCTGGTCTCGGCCCAGAACTTGGTCTCGACGGCCACAACAAGTTCGAAGGAGACACTTCGCTCACCCGCAACGACTACTTCCTTGCCAACGGAGACAACTTCAAGTTCAACTCCACCCTCTACCAGTACATGTCCCAGACCGCCAACGGCAACTTCGACCGTGCGGCTCTGTCCAAGTACCGCGCCCAGCGATACAACCAGTCCCGCTCCGAGAACGGAAACTTCTACTTCGGCCCTAAGAGTGTGCTGCTCTATGGTGCTGCTTCGTTCTTGTACGAGCTCTTCCCATCTCTTGGTGAGCTCGGCAAGCCGGACCAGACTACCATGGACTACTTCTTCAAGAAGGAGCAGCTCCCACCGAACTGGTTCTCTCGTGTCGATCCATACAGCATTCCCCTTGTCGCTGCTGAGATCTTCGCTCAGTACGAGGCCTACCCAGTTGCGTTCGGTGGTAATACCGGCAAGCCAGTACGTCCTTCCCTTCCAGCCACTCTCTTGCTTCTCAAGCACTAACTCATCTTCTCCCAGAATTCCTTTGTCGGCATCGGCCAGTCCGGCCCGTACATCAGCAACAACATGTTCAACGGTACCGCCGACGGTGTTGCTTGCCTGCTCTACCAGATCGCTACTGAGAACCAGCCTTCGTCCCTTCAAGGCGGCGGGGATGTGCCAGCTGCTAACTTCCAGTGGGCTGCGTCCAAGCTGAACCCAATCTACAGTAACAAGAGCACTACTCTTGGAAGCTTTGGATGCCCGTTGAACTACAACAGCGCATAGGCGCGAAGTGGATGAGTCGCTGGGGAGGAGGGAGCGATGACTGAGAGGTTGTATGTTTGTGATGATTGTACATAGCGGAGGAAAAGCACCTGTAGCACTGAAACGGTACGCTGAATGAATGACCATTTCGAAGTATTCTCTACTCTCAGTACCCTCGGACTCTGCTCCTCCGTCTCATGCACACCCATCATTCCAACTCTACTCCCCAACCTGTTCCGCGGTCGCTGACTGTGAGGCAGATACCCTAGTTGCTACACAGTCCGCCGAACCACAGCCATCCCCTGCATCCGGTTCTCATAATCATTGTGAACACTAGGACATCCCGTGTTCTATTCGCTCTTCTATGCACAGGCCAAGTGTGCTTCACACACTGGACCCTGACTTCACATCCCTGCAGCCTTTGCTCGACAACGGCGCTGGTTCAACTGCTCCTCCACAACCCCAACACTCCCTTGAAAGCAGTCATCGACTTCGCCCTGATGTGGAAGTAGTCTGGAACCAGACATCCAAGACGCCCACGGCTATTTCCAAAACCCCAATGAAGCTTAGATCCGCTTCTATCATTACCGATAATGGAAAGCGACCTTCACAGTCGAGCGAAACGTCACGCATCCGGATCTTTTGCGCAAAAGGCACGATTGCTGGACCTGAACGAGAAGCATGGAGCACCATAATGGCTGGACACCTACGAAGATGATACAGAGGCAGGCCACTTCAGGATTCATTCTCATAATATCGATCTTACACATCTGGCTGAGAGGTGGTCTACGTGGAAGCAAGTAGACGCCGCTCCTGCTCATATAAAAATTGGCAAAACACCCGCAAAATCTGACCTGGCCGTTCCGCGAGCTAATCAGGAGCCGTCAATGCAAGTGTCAATGCAGCAAACAGCAGTGCCAATATCATGGCCGTTCGAAGCGAACTCGCACGTAGAAGCTCGTCGCTGGTGAAATCAGGAAACGTAGGCGAGGCGTCGACATACGGTCTGGCACAAAAGAGCTCTGGGAATCCCCCACGTCAAACAAACGTTGCGGCAATCTCTGGATATGCACAGCAAAATCGACATCTGGCAATCGTCTATGGGGACTCTCTCAGCGTATTTCGAAAAGTAGTCGACTTTTCCATTGGCCAAATTCATTACTCCACTCGAACGAGGTCACACAGAACAAATCTTCCCGGCTCGTTAACTCTTGCTCATTTGTTGAGAACGCGGTGGGAGACATGCCTAAGGGTGGATGTTAGCCACCTTGCGGTCATGAAGGACGACCGCAAGGGACAGGCTTAGCGAGACGCAAGATCGAATTGTGTACCATTGAGTATTTTGCGTCACATCACGGATTCAATGTGCACTACTGACGATCGTGCTCGATAATGAACAAGCCTCCACTGGAGAGTAGCCTACGTCGCACGCCTATAGAGACTTTGTTCAAGCCTACAACCACACGCACTACGAGTGTCGATTGACCGAAAGTCGCCGTGGTAGATTTTGCGAAGGATGAAGGGAGCGGCCGGGCGGCAGTCTTGCAATGGGAGCATCGACCATTGAGGTGAACCAGTCTCCGCGAGAAGGTGCACGATAGCCCCGAGCAGATGTGATAGAACTGCTGCTTCCCTTCTTCCCTTGCGCTTCCCTTGTCGTGGACCTGCTGTAGGCGGCCGAGTACGAAACACGCCGCAAGCCTGGTGGATCGGAAGAACTCCCGGAATTGTTTCCATTTGTCCATGCATCTGTTCATCAAGCGAAGTTCCTGGTTCTTCGGCGTCGCGATCATCGAATACAGCGGACAGAGCTACCGCATACCTCGGCGTTATCAGGCACACGACCACCCCACCCAATTGATTGACGTCTGTCATGCGGGCGTTCGTGGCTGCGGGAGATCGCTGTAACGTAGAAAGAAAGAAGCGGAGCAGGCAGCCAATTGCCAAGCTCGAAAGCAGCCAAGCTCGAAAAGAAGGTTGCGAAGCCAAAGTCCTCCTGCCTGTTTGGGCATCGTGGGATGGAGCTTCTTGAGCTTGTTAAAGCTTGATAAACGGAGATGCAAGCTCTCCATTCACATTGGCGACTGACCGAGGACAACGCCTGCTGAAGCTGGCGTTCGATCTTCAAGATCTATACGCCAAAACCGACGATGCAACTACAGATGCAGCGAATTACGCATAGCAATATGCCTCTTGCGGAGGAGGCTGCAATGGCGGGGTTCTGGTACGGGACGAATGTTTGCGAAAGAAGATAAGACAACAGACATCCTTCAAGCAGGGTCATCCTCCGTGTCTCAATCCTACCGGACAAGATGCATTTTACAACGGTTTTGGTAGGGCTGGTCGCCTCTGCGGCGGCTTTGTCTGCTCCTGCGGGTTATGTCAGCCACGAGAAGCGTGACGCTCCACTCAAGAAGTGGGTTCGTCGAGAGCAGGTCCACGAGGATGCTGTCCTGCCAATGCGCTTTGGTTTGAAGCAGCCCAACTTAGATGTCGGTGCTCAGTTGATGGATGAGATGTAAGTCGAAGCATCTACAGAGTTCTTTTGGCATTTGAATACTGACGATCCACTCCAGCTCTCATCCTCACTCTCCTCGATATGGACAGTGGTACAGCCCAGAGGAGATCATCGAGATCTTTGCTCCTCCACAGCAGGCCATCGATGCTGTGACCGACTGGCTCAAGGAGTCCGGCATCGAAGCCAAGCGCATCTCGCACTCCGTCAACAAGCAATGGATCCAGCTAGACGCCAAGGCCCACGAAGCTGAACGTCTCCTTCGCACCAAGTACCACCACTATGAGCACATGCCAACCGGCAACGTCCACGTCGCTTGTGACGAGTACTTCGTTCCAGAGCACATCTCCGAGCATCTGGACTATGTTACTCCCGGTCTCAAGCTCCTCGGTGGCGGCAAGGCCTCCAACGGACGTGAGCTCGACGGCCGCAAGGGCTTGGACCTAGAGAAGCGTGGCTTCCGTACCAATGGAAACCAGAACTTCTCGTCTCCAATCTTTGGAGCTGCCATCAACCAGCCTTTGGCCTCGCTCAACGGCACCAATGCTTTGGCTAACTGTGACACCATGATCACTCCGGACTGCATCATGGCCATGTACAATATCACCAAGGGTACGAAGAAGGCCACTGGCAACGAGCTTGGTATTTTTGAGGAGGGCGACTTCTACGCTGCGGAGGATTTGATTCTCTTCTTCGAAACTTTCGCCAACTACATTCCTCCTCTTACGCACCCGAAGCTGGAGGGCATTGATGGAGGCTTTGCACCTGGTGTCTACGCTGGTGGCGAGTCTGACCTTGACTTTGAGATTTCCTGTGAGTACATCGTTTCACTCTACTTGAAGAATGCTTGCTAATCTTTGCTTCAGACCCAATCATCTGGCCACAGAACAGCGTCCTCTTCCAGACCGACGACATCTTCTACGCCTTCGGTCTTGAAGGCGGAGGAGGATTCCTCAACACTTTCCTCGATGCCATTGACGGATCTTACTGCACTTACTCTGCCTATGGCGAGACCGGCAACGCACCCATCGACCCAGTCTACCCAGACCCAAACCCTCTCGGTTACCAGGGCAAACTCCAGTGCGGTGTCTACAAGCCGACTAACGTCATCTCCATCTCGTACGGTGAGCAGGAGGATGACCTTCCGACCAACTACCAGCAGCGCCAGTGCAGCGAGTTCATGAAGCTCGGTATGCAGGGTGTGTCCGTTGTCATCGCTTCTGGAGATTCTGGTGTTGCTGCACGAGGCACTGACGATGGAAACGCTGATGGCTGTCTTGGCAAGGGCGAGGTCTTCAACCCAGACGTAAGTGATCATCTCTCCATTGCTCTTGACACATGGGATATCGTACTGAACATGCCATAGTTCCCAGCCTCCTGCCCCTACATCACCGCCGCCGGCGCCACCTACCTCCCACCCGGAGCCTCCGCCGCCAAGGACCAAGAAGTCGCCGTCACCCGCTTCCCATCCGGCGGAGGTTTCTCCAACATCTACCCTCGCCCATCATACCAGGACTCCGCAGTCAACACCTACCTCACCGCCCACAAGCCAACCTACAAGACTTACAACACCTCCGGAATGAACAACCCGCCCGAGACTGTGACCAACGGCGGTATCTACAACGTCGCTGGACGTGGATACCCGGATATCTCGGCTGTTGGTGATAACATCATCATTATCAACAACGGTGCTCCGACTCTGATCGGAGGGACATCCGCCTCCGCTCCAGTCTTCGCTGCGATTCTCAACCGTATCAATGAGGAGAGACTGGCTGCCGGGAAGAAGACTGTCGGATTCGTCAACCCGACTCTTTACAGCAACCCGAGTGCGTTCCATGATATCACTGTTGGGAATAACTCTGGTTGTGGGACTCCGGGGTTCTATGCGGCGAGTGGATGGGATCCGGTTACGGGGTTGGGAACGCCGAATTATCCGGCTTTGTTGAAGGTTTTTATGGCGTTGCCATAGACGAGAGTGGTGTGGGGAGGAAGATTGAAAGTTTGCAATGGATGGAGACGATGTCTCAGGAGAGTAAAGGGAATGAATGAAAGATATGAAATTATGATACATAGTCCACAAGGTCTTCATAAATACTGGTTCCTCGTGCAACAATGTTGACTCCGTCCAGAGTAGGATATGTGCTTGCATGGCATTTGTCTCCGTTGATCGTGTATGTCATGAGGGTATGGATCGAAACGCTCAACGGATGGTTCGTGCGGCGTGGAACGAGAGTGGCTCTTTACACTGCCCTGTTTCCTTCAGTTCTCCAGTATCCTCCATCATCTCGTGCACCTCGCTGAATTTTGGAGTACTCAGAGCAAGCAGACGATTTCCAGGAACTCCTCAGCCTCAAACATCTGCATGACCGCCTCTTCAATCCCGACCTCTCTCAAATCCATCTCGTCATCCGCATTCCCATCAAAACAAATCGACTTCCTCTCCAACGGCAACTCCTTCATCCTCCGCACAATGCGCGTAATCTGTGGCATTGCTTCTCCATATGCCTCTTTCGGCATCCTTCGACCTTCCCAAAAAACCCACTGCGAAAATCAGTCTTGCCTCATGGTGATGTGCAGATTCTGCATACGCGGAAAGTGCGTGTTCAGCTGCGGAATCAGGGCGGAGAAGCCCACGAGAAGAGCCAGATTGAGCTCGAATGTGTCGCTCAAAGCGTGAGTGTCGAGGCGGAGGGTGCTCAGATTCCTGACGAGAGGACGGTGGAGATCTCGAGTCCACATCGCGATCCTGCCATCGGCGCCAGAGTCATTCGGGAGGCCAGAAGTCGGGACGTCGAACGTAAGTCTCGCCTCAAGCACCTCCCTCAAGCTATCGAACGCAGCACGCAACATCTCGGGACATGCACGAGCCTGACCCAAGACAATACGACTTATTGGCCGCAAAATCTCCCATCCGCTCTCGCCCCCGCCATTCGTTCCCGATGTGCTGAACTCGACCTGGTTGCCGCTGAGCAGGTCCGCCACGATGAGATCCATGATGTGGACGAGGACCACATGCGGAAGGCGTTGAAGCGGTGAAAGAGTCTTGCTTCGTTGGCGGGAGCGGTAGTCCTGGAGGCGCTGCTTGAGCTTCTGCTTGATCGTCGCAGGGAGGAGGCGGAGGTTTGATTGGGATGGCATGGTGCAGTAGGTGGTGGTGGAGGAGCGTTGTTGATGGTATGGAGCTGTAGGAAGTGTACGCGGCAGCTGGGGACTCATCTGGATCGACTTCGATAAGTTGTAGCCGTGGCCCAACGCCAAGCAGTCAATGCGTCCGCGGCAGATCCCGCTCCACGAATGTATTTCTTCCAGCTCCAGCCCATCTCCTCCTCCTCTTCATACACGCAAACAAAGAGATGCTTCCGGAAGACAACATCGCGCCCATTGCACAGCGGGCAACGATGAAAGAGATGCTTACTTCGTCAGCCGCACACCATGGCTGCGTGGAGTCAATTGTCTTCCGAGATTGACGTTCATACTGAATGCGACTGGAGAGGAGAAGATTCGTCTGGCCCCTGCCTCCTGCACTAAGGAATACGTCGCAGGCCTTGTCTACTGTCTCCTGGTTGCCGCAAGTACCATGGCGAGAGGAGCGGACTTGGACCTACATCTTTTACATAGACTTCAACTGTATGTTCTTTCCACATGACTCGCGCAACTCTGTGGTAATCTACTCATGAAGCGTGACCCTGCGACAGCTTCTTTGTTGTGCTGACCATCATCCACAGCGCACTGTCATCTATGGTTAGGGGAGCCCAGATAAGAGCCCAGAGCCAGCGAAGCACAACGCAGAGCAATGCCCCGCGGAACTTCGTTGGGAACAGGAGATATTTACCTACGAAGGACTATCGTGAAGCGCCCAAGGTACTCAAGACCTCAACTCAGACAGAAGCTTCACACATTGGCACCGATCCCGTTCAACTTCATCCCACCATCAGGTGAGAAGGTGGACGAGCTGTGCAGCAGACCTTCAGCCATGACGCAGGTGGACGGCGAGCGCTGCATTCACGATCGAATTGACCCTTTCATCGACAACCGAGAACCGCCTGCAAGAGCAGGCCGCATATGCAACCGCCTCCCGAACGCTTGGTGGCGCCGCTTGCGCAGACTTTTGAGGAGGTCGCTGGATACGCAGACCGACAGCAACCACGAGGCAACAGCGAAAGACAGTATACTGTGGGTGAAAATCCGAAGAGAAGTCCGGAGGCCGTGCTGTGTCTGAAGCTTACTACTCAAGGCACTGTCACTCGGATTGAGAAACCGAGCACACACAGCGGTTTGTCGGGATGCCAAAAGTCCAAAGAAGGGAAGAATACAGTTGACAATTGAAAGCTGAAGGGATATACGACTGCTCTAGGCCGGGTAAGACAGGAATCAAACGGAAGGTGTCTTTCAAAAGTATACCTGCCAGCAGATCGGATCGTCAATTTGCGACATGGCGGCCGGAACAGAAGACTCGGTCAGGATGGAACTCCAGTCACGCTGGTCAAGACTCGATGCACCTGGACGCAGATCACCTACTTCACGGGACACTTTCCTCATCGTTTAGATCTTCCATCCAATCACAAAGCCCAACTCCCGTCTCGGCCTCCTCCCCATTCTACTCTCATCGACCTCCCTGGCGTCCTCCATCGCATCTTGAACAAATCCCTGCCTCTCCTTCGGGGTCTCTCGGCTTCCATCTGCCCGAGCGTCTGGGACTTGCCATGCGCTGTCCCTAGTCTCTGCGATGAACGGCTCATCTCGGAGCAGCCAACCTGGGCGACTGGTACGATCTATTGCAAGTCATGACCTGTGGACCAGAAGACTCTCGGACTGGCTTCGGGGCTTGGAGATGCCTTCGTGGCCGGCCTTGGCGTGCAGGTTGGCCGCGATGATGTTCAGCGTGTTGCGTACGGCTTTGCTGGGCTCGACGGCTTGTTGCTTGGACTGTCGATGGGATCGCATCTGGACAGTGGCTGCCTCGCCTGCCTCACGGTCAGCGATCAACTGCTCATGGACAGATTTGACAACGTAGCCCTGTGCTGCTTCTGCTGGATGGCCGGAGCTGGACTTGGGCCTGTGGGAGAGCATCAGTGTACGATGTAACTGCTTCTGCGCCTTCTTTGTCTCGCTCGCCACGCTTGCGGACGGCGCACACTTCTCGATGCCGCCCTCCTTATTCATTCTGTTCCGTTGATGTGTAGTACCATATTGAGTGGCCAGGCTTGCTGTTCTGCGGTGAGTATGACATGGTTTTGGGAAATGGAGAAAAGAAACATTGGTAATTCGTGAATTTCAGTTCAAGCATGCAAATGCGAAGCAGAGCACCATGAGCCCGTGTGAAAGCCATTCTGTCTAAAATCTCGTCTGCCTTTCCAGCTCCTCGTCGTGGCTCCCAGTATTCTTCTTCTCCTCTCATGAAGAGGAGCGAGTTTGGTGCTCACTTCAGGCCTCAGGGAACGTTCGGAGAAGACTTTGGATACCTCATACCAAATCATGCACTAGAGTCATGTCAGCGCTCGCTTTCTCCGGCGGGGTCTGGATATCACATACTGAAGCGGACCAGACGAGCAGTACGTGTGTTGCATACCTTTTCAGAACAAAGGAAACGGAGGGAAATGCCCGATCATCCCACAGTTTCCCATCTCTGCTGTCTTCGGGTACTGGATGGATCGCATTTCCAGATCTGTGAGCCTTCGTCCCCGTGAAATAATCAAAGTGCCATATCATCAGCCCGCGCGGTGTGAGCAGCAGTGTCTGCCCTAATGTCCGCGATCACCGTCTTCTGAGAGTACTAGTGGACAGTTCACGTCGGAGTCAATGTTGAGTCGAAAGAGCTAGATGCCAACCGGACCCTCGTGATCGAGCAGCGCTAGCCAATACTGCTGTTGAGTCCATGTGTATGCAAGTACTGCCTCCACCGCAGTCGCTTTATTGCAGTCGTGAGAAAGACCGGCGGCCTTATGAGGTATTTTGAGGCGTATATCTCTCTCGGACATAGCATTGCTCCAATTCTTGACTTCTGCGCTGCTTCCAATGTCTGAAGAGCATACCGGGACAGCGCGGAAGGGTACACGCAGCTTGGCAATCCGGTTGCGGTATTTTCTTTGTTCGCCCACCTCTCTCAGAGGAATGCTTTGTGCTCATCCGGCTTTCCAGGCGAGCGACCTCGGATTCTCTCCAGCTCAATCTGATCCATACGACGGTGCATCCGATCAATGGTATCATGCGCGTCTTGAAATGGCGAACGGGCGCGACGGCCAGTCCCAACAGTGCCTGCTGAGCTCCAAGTGCCAGCCTCGCTTGCAGCAGCAGAGCCAGGTAACAGACGATCGAGCTGGCTAGTTGGTGTAGCAGGCGCACGAAGCGAGGTGAGCCCGATGAGATCGCTGTTCGCTGTGACTGAGGCAGTGCGCAGTGCTCGCTGTGGTATCGGGGTTGGAGAGCTCATAGAGCGCGCCTCGTCGGCCGTGAGGCTGAAGTCGAATGAGAACGAAGAGGCGGCTGAGTCGTCTTCCGGAACGTCTTCAACAGTCACAGGCTTTGGCTTCGATTTGGTTGGGGATGGTGTCTTCGGTGGCGCGTTGCAACCAAGTGGTGGCTTTGGCAGCGACGCAGAGAAGACGCGGCCGCGGCGGGCTGGCAGGTCCATGTCCTTCAAAGACGGGATGCGTTTTTTGATGTTGGGGACAGCGGTGCTCGCGGCGTCCAGTTCGACAGGCGGGCGGTTCTTCTTGTGTGGCGATGTCTTGGCACCATTCTCTTGCATCTTCCGCTCTTCGTTCTTCTCTTCCCAGGCGCGTAGAATGTCTTTGATGCTCTCTTTCTTCTCGGTTTTGCTCTGGCCGCGGTTCTGGAGGACGGCAACCGTGTCTTGTAGATCCGCATTCTGCTGGCGTAGCTGTGCGTTCTCCCACTCTGCGCGCTCGAGGCAGGACTGCTTCTGCTGGTATGCAAGACGGAGGTTGTACACTTTTTAATATCAGCATGGATTACACAACAACGCAAAGCCGCGGTACCTACTCTCGTCTGACATTTTCTGATCCATCTTCTTCTCCGAAAGATAGATGTCCGCCTCTCGCTGTGCCACTTTCTCCTCACGCTCGCGTACGCGTTCTTCGCGCTTCTTCATCTCGTCCATCTGCTTAAAAGCCTCCGATTGGGATTGCACGAGTTGCTTGCGCGCGGCGCGTAGCTCGTCGAACTCTTTCGTCAGGCGCGCGAGAATGCCGCTCGTGGACTCGTTTTCTCTGCGTGTCGGTGGCATCTTGTGCTCGTTTCGTCGCGCTGTGGTAGGCAGTGGTAGTATCTGGTGTCAGACTTCGGGAGTTGAACCAGAAAGGCGAGCTCAGCGGGGCCCTGCGAAAGCGTTGTCATGGAGATCACGGGTTGAGAAAGTTCGAATCCAGCTCCGCTTGAGTGAATGTACGCGCTGATGCCTCAGGCCTGCCACGTCCCGCAGCTTGTGAAGAAACAGCTTGATCATTCACCTAGAACAGTCAATGCAATCTCGACTCTGCCAAAACCGACGATTCTTATGTCGAAGAACAGTAGGCCCAGGCGAATCCCGACACTTGCCTTGGCTTGAATCCCGACACTTGCCTTGGCTTGAGGTGTCGCGTTGACTTGGCTACCAAATATCTCTGCACCTAGCTTTCCGACACTTCTCCTTTAACTTGTCCTTTTGCAAGCAACATCACGCATGTGAGCCGACAGACAATACCGCTCCACCGCTTGATCAATACGTCAAATTCATCGACCGCCGTACGTTTTTCGCACATACGACTCACCAATCCCTCTGGCTGCTGGCTTCGGATCGATCTCCCAAATCGCGAATCTGAAAAGCAGAGAACGCCAGCTGACACTCCACAAATTGTCATCTCTACCGTCTACTTGGCGCTCTTTGCCTTTCAACTGGCGGCCATGCCGAGTAGAAACAGTCCACAGATTGCGGCGGACAAGAAGCGAATCTTCCTTTGCGAGCATCACATCGTCCTTCATCGCTGCTTTGAGGTCTATGGACTCATCCAAGACGAGACCAGTACTGTCTTTCATGCGCTATTCCAAGAGTTCGACCACAACTCACCCTTCCACCTCTACGAGCGTTGGCATCGGCGATAGGGAGCGGGCAAAGGAAATCGTCACTGGCAAGTAATCGATTGTCCAAACATGGCGAGTCCATACCCATATACCCAGCAAGACATGGACGCTTTTGCCGCCTGGCGTGCTGAGATCACTCGGGTCGCGCAGGCCGCAGGCATCACTGCTACATTGCGGCTGCCAAACACCCCCCCTTTGTTAGAGAACCCGCCGACTGGAAAAGCAAACCCGCAGTACCAGGCCATCTTTCAGCACCGTGCTCTGCAAACTTCTGCACTTGTTCCATCACGACTACTGCCAACTGCTCATCTTCCACTTCCGAACTCGACTCAGCAACCAGCAACAGCAGCTCAAGTTTTACAGGCTACTCTCTTGCGAACTCTTTCAATTGCAAACAATCGGTCGCAAGCCACCACAGGTGTGTTTACGAACGCTCCTCCAGTGACACTGTCAGCTAATCCCAGCGCTCTCGTGCGGGATAAAGCGACGGCTGCTAGGCCTCAGCCCGCAGCACCCGGAGCTGTTCAGGCATCGACGAGAAAAACAGCCAACACTTCGGTGGTCGCAAGAAGACGTCTGTCTCGCGACGGGGACTGTTAGCACTCCAAACCTTCGATACTACAGGCGGACAGTGAGCAATCAAACGACTTTCAAATCAAAAAGAGCGTCGAGATCATGGCGGACGATTGACGTAGCAAGAGGAAAGAACAGCTGGTTAAGAAGACGACGAATGCCGTGCTACCACGAGCACAAGGGCACCTCCAACAGACTGGCTCCTCTGGCGTAGCCCCAGAGACAGCGCCTGCTACATCCACCACCATCAACGAAGCTGGCCACGCACAGATTGAGGCCGCAACTACTTTCTTGCCAGCTGCTCAAGCTCAAGGATTTCACTTCTGCGATTCGCCTGAATCGGACTCTCCTGGCGCAAAGCTTCCAATGGTACACTTCATCGATGCTACCTTGAACGATAACGAGCTTCATTGGCGACCCGCAACTTCAGGCATGCGTGGCAGAGACCATCGAGGATGCGTTCCTACAAATAGTGAGCCATACAAGCTTGGCGGCCAGACATATAGGGTCACATCTACCAACAGCGTTGAGAAGAGCCGCACTGCAGTCATGTTATGCAAAGTCGATCTTTGCGAAGTCTGCAAGAACACTCACCTTCGCTCTGGCTTTGGTGAGGAGAAGCAGCGACACGGGGTCTTCGACGTATATCCGAACGTGCACGGCCGTGCTCTCGTGCCACATGAAGACGGGTTCCTCTTCAAGCCGGATCCCACGATGTCGATTACGAAGTATCGGACCAACGAGCTGTCTGAGGGCTCTTTCATCGGCATTTATTTCGATCAAGAAGGTGCCTTGACCAAGTACGCCTCTGTGCTCTGCAACATTGCCACATGCCCAGTCTGCCAGACTCCAGAGATCCCTGCACTGCCTTCACAAATGCCAAATGAGAACCAGAGCAGTAAGGCAGGCAAGCGGAAGATGGTCAAGCTGCCAATATCTTTCAAGGCCGGATTGCCCACCAACAGGTCCACTTCCGGAGCTAGATTGTTACACCCAGGCGACGCCCCAGGACAGAGTCAGTAGGACAACGAAGTGGCGCGCGTGCCAGTCTCAGATGCTCCGGGTGAGAAATTGCCAATGGTACATTACATCGACCCCACCTTCCACGGCCCCGTGGTCGAGTGGAAGCACGACACGACACACGAGGCTGGATACAACGAGCACGGTTGCGTTGACTCTGAGGGCCCGATCTACAAGCTCGGCGGCCAGACCTACAGGGTCACTACCATTCACCCATCTGGTACGAGGAAAGCAACACCCGTCATAGTGTGCAACACCGATCACTGCCAGTCTCCGCATCAGTCAGTCTGGTTTTCAACTAGTTGACTGACTGATTGCGACCGAACCAATGCCTGACTGATTGAGTTGACACTCTATAGTCAACCTTCAACCATTCTTATAGTCAACTATAGTTGAGTAGTTGATATATTGTCGCTGGCCCTATATAGTCGCTGTATACCATGATTCTGCGTGCTTCTAAGGTGTTGTTTTGCCACCTTGGCAGGCTTTGACATGATTAGTTAGCCATATTGGAGGGATTTGATGGTCTTTACGTGACTTGCCGAACTCCGAGATGCGGCAAGGTAGTGAATCTCCAACCGCACTTGAAGCTTTGCAAACAATACATCAACTTCATAAAATCACTGCACACTACCACGCCCTCTGAATGACTACCAGAATGAAGCGGAAGCTCGAGGAGACCCAGGAGGGCCAGCCTGAAGATTCTGGCGGCAGTAAGTTACAGGGGCGGTCGTCACGAACCAAGAACGCCACCCAGCAGTCCACCCTCTCTTTCGCCAAACCCACCACTTCCCAGCGCTCTCAACCGCGCTCTCAACAGCGCTCGCAGAATAGCCAGAGCACTCAGGAGGAGGATACGGAGAATAGCAAAGAAGATGATGATACAGAAGATACTTCAGAGCCTTACGGGGACATGATTGCCGCCAGCGATCGAGCCCACTTCGATATTGACCACGCGCAACTATCGCCACTTAGAATACAGCTCTGAACCCGCACCAAACGCAACACCTTCGGCAACAAGATTTCTTGGATATTCCTACACGGCCTAGAGGTCGAGGTCTTCGAAAGGGGCGCGTTCGGAGGTCGTTACTAGCTCTGCAGAGAATGCCACGAGAAAAACGCTAACAAACAAGTGTATAAGTGCGCTTCTACTTCCTCTATTGCGATCCACCTCAACGCAAAACACGGGGTATTTGCGCCTAGCAAAGGTCCATCAAAAGATAAGAAGAGCCAGCCTATACTCACGCAGTATCTCGACTCTCTTCCTCAATTTGCTGCTGAGCGATTTTCGACCTCCTTCATCAACTGGATCGTACGAGACGACATCACGTTCGAGCAAGCTGACAGCGCGAATCTTTGAGAAGTAATCGTACGAGGCGGTCCAGCTGTTCGTAACCTTCTACCGAGCGCGCGCACCGTTAGCAAATGGCTCTTCAAGACCTTTAAGACTCGCCAGCAAGAGATCAAGGCAAAGGTGCAGAACGCGCTCTCCAAAGTCAATTTCTCCTTCGATGTCTGGTCTACGCCGAACGATCTCTCGCTGATTGCCGTCGTCGCTCACTGGATTGATAAAGAGCGGAGATCCCAAGTTGCCCTGCTCGCACTTCGCCCTATTCTCAGTCATTACGGCCACCATATCGCACCTGTTATTAATCAGGTACTTGTCGACTACGGACTGAACGAAGAGCACCGAATTGGCACGTTTCAAACCGACAACTGCGCCGACAACGACTCTACGACTCGCGAGCTATCAAAGATTATGGAGGAGTGCAACATTGTCGAAGAAGCTGTCCGCATGCGCTGCCTCGGCCACATTATTAACCTCGTCACCAAAGCGCTACTGTTTGGCAGGGGCGTGAACAAGTTCGAAGACGAGCTGCGCAAGGCATCCGACGATAAGGTTTTTGATCTATGGCGAGATAAAGGAGCTGTTGGCAAAATTCACAATGTCGTTGTCTACATTACTCGCTCTGACGTCCGCACTACTGCCTTCAACAAAACCCAGCTTCTCGTCCTCGCTGAAGCCGGCGAGGCTGTCAATACTGTCTACCGCCTTGTCAAAGATGGCGGCGTCCGCTGGAATTCTACCCTCGCGATAATAAGGCGCGCTCTCAAGTTAAAGGACGCGATCAAGGCAGACTGCATGGTGTGGCGGCGTGAAGGCTCTCGTAGCTACGACCTTTCAAAAGACTTACTCGACAAAGAGGACTGGGCTGAGCTGGACCATTATCAGCTACTTCTTACGCCATTCGAGAAGGCCACGAAACGCGTTGAAGGCAACGCACAGAACGGAGCTTATGGTGCAGTATGGGAAACTCTCCCTACTATGGACGTATTGTTTGCTACACTTAAGAGACGTCAAGAGGAGGCTAACGAGCGGCCTCAAATCTTCTCCGACAGATACCACGAATGTATTGACTTCGGATTTGTCAAACTTCGCGAGTATTCCGCCCTCACTGACAAGACAAAGATCTACCGCGCCGCCGTTGTCCTCCATCCTTGCTTCCGCAATGAATACTTCGAGCATGCCTGGCGCGACGTTGAGAATGGTGCGGACGATATTGCTGCCGTCAAGACAGTCACAGTTCAGCTTTACGAGGAGTACTTTGAGGCAGCGAAGAGGAGAGACGAGGAGGCAGCATCACCAACCTATCAGCACGGGCAATTCGAACGTTCGCCGCCAGCAAGAGAGGATTTTGATGACGACTTCGATGCGTACTTTAAGAGCCACATCAAGAGTGCAAACCAGCGCCGCAATAAGAAGCAAAAGCAAGAGTCGGAGCTGTCAAGATATCTCTCAGAGATGCCGAACGTCGTCAAGTTTGATGGCAAGGGCGATGAGATCGAGGACTACTATCTATCTCGTCCACTTGAGTGGTGGAGAGATAGAGGAGAAGCGCTATATCCAACACTCGCACAGATGGCGTACGATATCTTCTCAATTCCTGGCATGAGCTCGGAGTGCGAACGTGTCTTCAGCCACGGCAAGAAGATGATCTCGGACGAGCGATATAACCTCAAAGCGCTCATTATTGAGGCCGATCAATGCTTGAAGAACTGGCTGAAGAATGGCCACGCTGACGGCGTTATAGCCTTTGACGAGGACGACAGTAATGCGGACGACGAGAGCGACGAGGACGAGATTGAGTAGATTTGCAATCATTCACTTACCTTGCTATAAACCATTCAACTAGTTGCAACTAACTGACAACGGCAGCTCAATCAGTCAATCAACCTGGTCGGCCGTCAGCCTTCAACTATTATATTCCAATATGCCTGACTGACTGATTGATGCGGAGACTGATCACTGCGGAGTCTGTCAGGGTGCAGCGGGCCTAGCGAACGTCGCCAACATTCAGGATCGTATTGGCAGATGCGATGGCTATCCAATGGTTCATGCTCGCGATTTGATCAAAGGCCCGACTGGCTTGCAGTTTCAGCCACGACCTCATCTTGCCGCTACCCAGTACAGCACGAAGGAGCTGTCCGAAGCATACGTCGTTCCAGTGCACTTTGTCGAGAACAGCGAAGTGAGAGCATATCGAAGCATGGTCTGCAACCTGGAGAAGTGCGAGATATGCACTGATGAGGAGCACAATAAGCCGATTGGGAATTGGAACCAGAACCCGGTCTTCATTCCAGGGGTGAAGGAAGCGACCGCTCCGGCTCCGGAGGGAGATACGGGCTGGGCTAGATGAACAAGCCATCGGGATGAAAAGAACGAATTGTGCAGTTTGCGGGAGGAGAGATCTTGTGGCATTGTACGATGATTCAAGGCGTCCTTGCGTGCACTGAACAAAGGCAGATCTGGGGATAGAGCCAGAAAGACAAGATACGGGTTCTCGCCGACCGACTCTGGTCATGGAACTGGAGCATGAAAAACTTAGAATTGATACCCCAGGTGTTCCTAGTGTAGCGAGAATGTTTCTTATCCCCACACTTCACTGATATTCCCTTCTGCTATTCGCCGCCTACCTCGTGAGTAATCTGCATGACATTCATCGGACAGAGATTCGCGAGCAGCATCATTCAAGAGGCGGAGTCGGGATCTGGTGATGCCTAAGGTTGACATGTGAACTTTGAAGCCTACATTCACTTACCGCGTCGAGCGTTGCTCGGGAGACCCACTTAGCGCGTTTTGGCTTCTGACGCGCTTCCTTCTCGCCCCGCGACCTTCCATCAACCTGCACTTGGACATCACGACACACCAAATCACGCCACAGCGGCAATCTCATCAGCATCGCGCTCAACATTGTCGCTATCGCCGCCCGACCACATTCGCATCCAGCGCAAACCCGTGATCCACCGACAACCGCATCGCCCACTCCGTCCACCATCTTCCTCATCATCGCACTTGGCTGCGGTAGTCACAAGCCCACCGTCACCTGCATGATACTTCCACGATGCCGACGCTGAACCGCCCAAAGCTCAAGCAGAAACTGCCATGGCTAGACAAGTACCGCATCGTCATCCACCTCTGCTTCACCCTCTGGGACCTGGACCTCAACGACCTCGAGCGAGTGTATCATACCCTCTTTCCCGAGACGCACGAGTACCGCAGTGGTCATCTCTACGACCAGTGGCAGCCACGTTTCGCTTCCGGTCGCCAGCACAAGGACTGGAAGTTGATCGATCGACCGAACACCTGGAACCGCAATGCGTACACGCAGCAAGAGTTGGACGAGTTTGCGCACTGGCGGAATGAGATCTCCGCGGCTGCAGAACAGTTAGGCATCGGTCTTCTGTTGAAGGTGCCTGGCACACATGTCTTGCTTGGCGGAACTGCGGCGAACTACGCTGGTCCAGTCTTCGCGCCTTCAGCAGCTCTTGTCGCAGCTCCTGCTCCTCTTGCAAATGCACAAACTGCCCTCGTCGCCATGGCCCCACCACCAGCAACTCGACCGATGCCGCTTCCGCCTGCTGCTGGAACTATGGTGCCCTGGCAAAATCCTCATCCACAGCGCAAGAAAGCAAAAGTCACTCGTGAGCCAGCAAGAACTGTCGGGCAATTCGCTGCTCAATCCGCACCTCCAGCCCGTACGGCAACTACCGGACAGAATGGCACTGCCAGCGGTGTTGAGCGGGCAGCAGACAAGATGATCGACGAGTTTGCCGCTGTGAGCGAGAGACTGCAGGCCACTCTCACGAATGTGAAGCGTGCAGCTCCTTTCGATCCACCGGATCGCGGCAACAAAATGCTCATGGTCCACTTCAACGACCTCACCTTCAACGGCGCCGACGTCAACTGGAAGCCGTCCAAGCGCAGCCTCCAGCTTCATCGAAATGGCTACGTCAACGAAGACGTAGCCGTGTACAAGCTCGGCGGGAACGTCTACGAGATCATCGATGTCAAAGCGAGCGAGGAGGTCGGTGCTACCGCTCTGGATTTCAGAATGGTCTGCAACGTCGACTTCTGCGGTGTATGCAATGGCCGCGCAACAGGACCCACGGCTGACATGATTTTGCATCCTGTCACATCGAAAGCGCCAGCTCTGCTAATCACAGAGCACGTGGGCTACCCTATCGTCCACTGTCGCGATCTCGTTGATGGCATAGATAGTGCACCATATAAATATGCGGCGTGTTATCTTGAGCCCACCACGACTTACTCAACCGGTCTACCAAAAGACGGCATGGTCACGGCCGTTCAGTTCAAATGGTGTGACGATGACTCTGCCATCTGGAAGTGTTTGGTGTGCTCCGGAGCAGGCTGCACTATTTGCGGCGAGAACAAGCTTCCAGAACAGCAGCCAGTCGACCAGACAGTCCGCTTGATGGACTCCGTATCATCCACGGCAAAAACCTCATCAAAAATGAGAAGACCGGGCGACTTCGTTTCCAGCCCTCATCAGAAGCACAGCAGGCCCAGTCGAGCGACAAGCAGATCAAGAAGGCCTTCAAGATCGGCATCGAATTCACCGGCAACAAGAAAATCTCTGCCCAGCAATGCGCAGTCTGTGATGTCATGAGCTGTCCGACTTGCCGTGGCCAGTGGAGCGTGGACGTTGCGTACGAGGCGTGCATGAAGAACAGAGAACTGTTCAAGTTGGACAGTCCCGCAACCAACGGCAACGCGCACACGACAAACGAGACGCGCAAGATCCTCGACATGGTCCACATCAACGACCTCGCTTTCACCGCAACAGACGTGGGGTGGGATCCCTCTGAGAAGAGTCTCACCGCCACCGCTGATGGCTTTGTGAGTAAGAGCGGAGCTATCTACGCGTGTGGCAGTGTCTGCTACGAAGTGACCATGACGGGCAAGACCGGCCGTGCGGAGAAGCGAGTGGTCATGGCTTGCAATAAGGACGTCTGCGGTGCCTGTAACGGGAAGATCAACGGGGATGGTTCGGATCTTCAGATTGCTGCTATCGACAGCATCGAGACCAAGGAGAACGACGATGTCTATGCTGGCCTTCCGATCGTCCACTGGCGCGATCTTCGCGAGAGCAAGGACACCGGCCTATTGCGGTTCCAGCCAGCTGACGCACCCACACCGTACGCCACAGGAGGCTTCGATGTTGGATTCAAGACGCCAGTGGAGTTCGTACAGGGGAGCAGCGTTGAGGTCATTGAGTGTGCTGTTTGCGGAAACGAGTGTATCGCACGCATTGGGATTGATGGTTGAGGGCAGTGTAGGAAGGCGTAGAGATGGACGTCCGCGGTCAGAGGTGATGAGATTGTCTGCTCGCAATTCACAAAATAAAAAGAGGAGATGAGAAGAAATTGCGACTGGGCGGTATGTCGACGGGCATGGGAATCCAGGAAATCGATGAGGATACTGTCATCTCCGAAGACCAACGACACCGAGTCTAGCGAGTGACATTCAATTACATTTCATATCTCATGATCCTATATGTCATACACTCTCGTCTTTCTCCTCTGCCCATTCTGCTGGGCAATTCAGATCCGTACTTTTGTGATACTTCATTCCTTAACCACCCATCAGCCCCTTCTTCCCCTTCCCCTGCTGCTTCCCCTTCGAAGTACTAGCAATAACCCAATTCTGACATCCATTCCTACCAAAGTTCTGCGTCTTGGCGCCGTATGTATTTCCCGCGACGCACATGTTCACGAATTGGCGAACGCATATGTCACGCGGGACCCATTGGGGTGGGCTGCAGCGGCCTATTCTCTCAGTGTCAGTCAATCACTCCCAGACCACACCACACTACCCCTCCAGCTGGTGTCTCGCTCCGCTCTCCCACTCACCACTAATCTGCACACCCGCATAATTAAACTTGCTCCAATGAACCGTGTTCGCATACTGCGACGGGACGACCATGTTCGTCTTGGCGCAGAAGCCGTTGATGGCGTTGATGACGTAGGGATTCTTGACGGAGCATTTGAACCAGTTGACGCTGCTGGCGGCGCTGACGTAGGAGGTGAAGATGGCGATGACTGCCAGGGGGAGGAGGAAGGCTCTCATGGTGGTGGTGGTGGTGGGCTCGTACTGCAGAGGAGCGAGACCATAAGAATGGGGAAAGGGGTTGGAAGGAAGGTGGAAGACATGCCGTTTGAGCCGGGTCTTATGACTACGAGATAGTGTATTATTGAGGCCGTGATGCGGTAGGTGATGGCGATTCTGAAGCTGAGATGGCTAGGTCTTGGCATAATGAACAAAGGAAAGTCAATAGCCATGGGGACTTGGCAGCACAGACAAAGGAAACAGATCGTGAGAGTAGCAAGGAATGCGGGAAGAGCTCTGTTTGTTCAGATCCTACGGAAGCTTACTATAATAGATCCTCGCCCACCGTATCTTATGTGCCCAAAATGCCGAGGCCAGAGCATCCCTCTCTCCGTCGCCAGTTCTGAATATGGCATTGTCTCTGAAGCTGATGGTTGAGGCCCTTATGGCTCATCAGAGATCTTGCTTTTCTGAAGAATCCCTAGCTCTTGATCGGTTATCTTTCCAGTCTGAATGCTAGCCACCTTGTCCAGCTCTACCGAAAAGAGCTTCTCTGCATCTTTCTCGATATGGGCCTTGGCATCTCGCTCTGTTCGTGTCTCGGGTTTACTGCGGGAGGGCATACGGTTTCTCTTCTGCAGCATCTGTGTGCCGGTCAAGTGGTGGTGCCGGTTATTGAAACCAAAGGCCGGGACAGTTGCTACCTTCGTGAGGGCTGCTCGGTATGTAGGCTGCTTGTCGAATGCCTCTCGACCGACTACGAGCTCCTCGCTGCCGCCCTGCGTAATCTTGACGACAGCGCCGAGACTCTGTGCTCGTTCCGTAAGCCTGTCCTTGTAGTGATTTCAGTGCAAGAGTGAGACGATACCCAGCTCATGACTGCCCCTGGTATATGTTTCTGAGTGATCTCGAGACACTGGCATTTTCCTCTTGCTCATCCTCCTCGATCTCTTAATGCCGCTTGCTCTCTGTTTTGGCCTCGCAGTTCATTCCTAGGTCGGGATGATCTCTACCACACCAGTAACAGCTCCATCGCTGTCTAGTACGTTTCCCCGACGTAAACATACTGGCCCTTCTTGATAATCACGTCCAGCCCATAGCCAACGATACCATTGTAGTCGATAGCGTGCGGAAGTGGAACGCCGTCTGGGCGCTGGGTGTGGTCAGCGAGCATGACGCAGAAGTAGACGATGTTCTTGAAATCCATGCCGCGGAGCGTAGTAATGACTTTTTCCATAAAGGTACCCAGCTTCGACTGGTCCGCCTTGTTCGTGTTTTGGCCTGGGCCGGAGAAGTTGATTACGACAAGTATGTTTCTTGCGTTCCGTACGATATCAGGCATCTCCTTGACTTTGATAGCGTCTGCGCCTGAAAGCCGGTGCCAAGCGAACCCGTACTCGTCGTCTTGTTGCTCGAGGTCGGCGTCCAGAGTAAGGTGGATTAGTGTAGCGTAGCGTTCTGGTCCTGAGAAATAGACGATCGTGCCGTCGTCGGCGTTCTGGCCGATGAATGTGTACTCGTTCTGATCTCGCTATTGTTACTCGTCAGTCGTACTGTCATCAACGTCCATTGCCGCTGTGGTACTCACTTTCGGCGCCATACTTGCTGCAATGCTGCAATGGCGATGATGACGAGGATGTACAGTTGCAAGGTTCAGTGGAGTGATAAGGTCGATACAAGTTTCCTCGCTGGCAGGCGCGCACATGCTGCGATCGTTCTGTACGTATTCATGAGCTGTTCAACGGACATTCACTAGCACAGGCGATCTGCAACTGTAAGGTGCCTCTTCCATGTGATTTTGCTTCTGACACTCATCAATCCACGAGACTGCCGACTGCCACGACCGCCGACCACATCGAAAAACACCGGAAACCTCACAATAGAAGGCACACATGATTGGGAAGCCCATTCACTAGCCCTAGGATGTGAATGCGGAAAGTCTCCAAGCCAAGTGCTTGTGATTACGAATATAATGTACGTCGGGCTGTGCAGGTCGTCCCGCAGTGTGGAGTAGGGTATTGTTTTAGACAGCTTGTGTATAGAAAAATGTGGCTAGGAGTCGCATGCCGAGCCAAGCCCGCAAATGAAGGCCATCTGAATGTTCTTGGCACAGTCGTAGCAATCGGAGAGCCATTGAGCAGAGCAATCACGAAGTAATCCCTTAGTCGTGCTTATTACCCATCTTCAAAGGGATCTGCCAACGATTAAAGGTTTGAGCTCACCCTCGATGATCGCTGCTAAAACAGACGTTCGAGCACATGCTACGTCGGCAGGAACTCTGTCACTGGTCGGTCTACTCGACGAAGAGCCTGGAGTCTATCGTCGCGTAGGATCGATTATTCCCATGGCCGCTTGAGTCGTCCACAGCCTTAAAGATTGCAGGGCGTCTGGAGGCCACGTAGCAGACCGCGATTTAGCGGTGATTGCATTCGCCTTCAGTGCTATACATCGACAGGTGTTTTGAAGCCGGTCAACGGCTTCGGTCTTTCTTAGTATAGTGCCCATCTCTTGATTTGCTATAAGGTTGTATGACCCGAACGGTCTGTTGACCAAGGGCAAAGGGGCTCTAGGCAAGCCATGCTCGCCATCTTTTGCGCCTTGAACGGGACAGTATCGAGACAGCAGAGCTAATGAAGGTATCGAGAGTTCCAAATGAAGTGGAGACCCTGGGAGAACCGGGGTTCATAGCAGTCTTTACACGAGCAAGGTCTCTTTTTCGTACGGCGTGGAGATTCGAGCAGCTTCGAACAGCTTACTGGTCAACTGAGATAGCGACCCAAGTCGGAGCAGGTTAAGTTAGCAGATTGTAGGCTTCGTGTCCTCGTGCTCGATTCGCGCGCCAGGCTCGGTCCTCCTTATCTTCTGGCCTGTGATCCGCCTAATGAGAGTGATAGGCGCCGCAGGTGATGAGTCGGGGTGTTTGGCGAGTATGTTCTGGCGAGGATGGAGGTCTGAGGCGAGAGAAATAGAGCTGAAGCTTGTGCGAAATGTGAGGTATCGCTAATGGTCGGTCGAAAACGTAGCCCAACTGGTACGTTGTGAGGGGTCGGGCTTCTGATGGTGGTTCCGGTACCAATCGAGCGCTTTATGATCAGTCCAAATTCTGAGGTATAGATGAAGGGAGAACGAGAGATCGAAGGTGCTAAATGCTGTGCTGCTGCCAACCCGTCGGCAGCGTAACTGAGTGGTCGAGCAAAAAGAAGCCACCCATGGGCGCCAGCAACACCTAGTTTCGAACTGAATGACACAAAACTACGGTATGCGGTTAGTCAGCATCACTGATACATGCAAAAGAAATGCAAAAAAGAATCGATCATCTGATGATCTTGTTGAGTTTGCTAGACTCGATACCACACCTTCTTGCCATCGCCGTAGAATAAGAGAAATGTGTACATACCAGTTGAGCTAAGTGAGCTTTCACATGTTTCTTGTATGTTGTAACGTGCGTTTTCCAGCCTTATAATGTTTAAAGTCTGACGAAGGGAGTCCGTGCTAAGATAGAGCAAGTGGCTGGCACCGATCTTCAAGGTCTATCGACCTTTTTGCAGCTCGCTCTCAAATATCCAATGTTCGCGCGCAGCCAGGGTCGAGCTCTGCGCTCTTGTCGTGCTTCGTGGCTACGACGGCGATGGAATACATCTTCAACACGGAGTCCGCTCTGGACGAGGGCTGAAACAGACCTATTGGTTTCGTTGTCTACCCTCTGTTATCCGTCAGACCTCCCGTGGCATGCTACTTTGCTCGCGACTGCTTCATGACGGAACAGCTCTGCTTTTGCCCATTCTTCTTCTTCTAAGCATTCGTGCATCTTGTTGCTATCAGTGAGCGTCTTTGCATTTGGCACTTCATATCAAAGGGAGAATCTTCTACACTGTACGAACTGATTGCTGACTGGCTTTCAATGTCCCTTCGTTGCAGTTTGCTCTGGAGTATATACATTCGGAGCTGCTCTTGAATGTCCGTCATTCTCTAACACCGGATCAAGACGCTCTCTTTAAGGATGTTCGATTCCTGGCTGTACCGTCCAATTGGTCGCTTCATGAAAGACTACAACAGAGACCAACCACTCTTCCCAGCCGAAGCAGTCCGAGTTGCGTGCTTCATCCGCTGCAACGACCTCTTCCTCACCTGGGATCAAGGACAAGCTGTCAGATGTGTACCTTCTTATGACGTGACAGAGAAGCAGCTGGAAATGACTGTATCCGACTTCATCCTCCAGCAGCTTCAGCCTCTTCTCCACCAAGGGATGCTGGACGGCTTCCAGTTTCTCAACTTCAGACCGAACCCTGTCACCGAGAAAGACAAGGGCCTGCTGAACATCGCTGTCTACATCTCAATTGCCCGTCACACCGATCAGCATCCAAAACTGCCGGGGCTCGGTATGACATACATGGAACCCGAAACGTTGAGCACCATATGTCCCTTCTACCAGAGAGCAGCACTGCACTTCTCAGCATTCAACAAAACCGAAATCTACCTCATGTCCTTCAATCGAAGGCGTGAAGTGCTGCGCTCAATCCTCCACTCCAACATCCACGCCGAGCAAATCGCCAACCCAACAGCAGACCTCTCCATTATCCTCGTAGCTCAGAGACGCCACATCTTCGGAGACGGCCTGCGCCTATTTGCCGGAGGCATCCGAGAACTAGAGTATCTATGGACAAACACCCAGACAGCCGAGTTCTGGCTCGAGGTACAAAGCGGTTCGCAACTTTGGGAGGTAGCTGGATGGTACCGGAAGCTACCCATTGGCACGGGTGAGGAGTTTCGCCTGTTTGCGAAAGATGAGGAGTTGATGTATTCGTTTAATGATGATGGCTCGGCGAGGATGGCATGGATTGATACGAAGCCAGAGCTGGATGCAGGGATGCGGATACCACAGAGAGCGCAGTATGATGGGTACCTACCGGAGCGGGATCGATGGGGTCGGGAGTTGGCGAAGGACAAAGATGTAGGCACTTGGAGATAGCGGAGTGCTCTGCTCATGGACTCCACGAAACGGCTAGGGCACTTTCGATAGCGTGTGAAAGGATCCTTCTCGAGAGTGATGGAGGAAGATGTTAGATCCGCAAACTCTGACCTTGATGCTTCTTCCCATTATGTACACTTGCTGGTCGCATGCCAGCTGACGAAGGTCGATATTGTTCATAGTGCATATTAATGGTATGTGCAGCAAAGTCGCCCGACTCAAACCACTGCACTATGACCATACCGTTCTCATTGAAACACTTCATCACCTTGTCATTTCCACAAACAACTGCCTGCTGTCCATACTCACAGCAGTAGCCGTCTTGTAGTATCCGACGACCTCGAACAGTCCGGCTTCTTCTCGTTGGAAATTCAGGAAGTCGCGCATGGTCTTTGAAAAGAGTTCTCATCATACAAGTACCTCCTCGTACATTCGTCAGAGATCGCCGCATGCTGCTGAATAATCGGCCAGGTCTGGATACGGATGCTTCCTCCGGTGGAACATGGATACGGCGCTAAGATCGAAGTCAGGTTTCGCGGATCTGCCCACGCGAAGGATGCGTAGCATTAAGACGCGTTCGGCGCGCCGGGTTGCAGCTGAGCTTCGAGTTTCAAGACGGGCTTGTTCGCTTCTGTAGAACGTTCCCCGGCATTTGCATAAATGACCCTAATGCTTGAGCTATCACGAGGAGGGACGAAGCAGACATCTTGATCTACTAAGTTGGCAATTCGGAGGCTGTCAGCGTGTCTTCCGCAAGCAAGATGCAGGTAGCGAATCCTTGGGATGTGGAGACGGAGTCTCTGGAAGTGAAAGTGATGAGCTGGAAGCCACGAAGCGTCGCTCCAAGCAAGGAGATCCCATCCGCCCCCAGGACATGTTGTTCGCTTCTTTTGCCAGGGTCGCTGTCTTGGGCGTCGAAGCACGACATAAGCATTGGACCTTGCAGTGGATGTAGATGTGCGCACTAGGTGCCGTGACAGACGAGCAACGCTAGGCAAATTGCAGGGTAGTTCCCATGCTAGTCCACTTATGGCGACCGAGGAAGAAACGCGATGGCCGGTGAAGTCAATGATCAAAAGTTGGTCAGTAGCACGTCTGGGTTTGCAAATACTGTTGCCGATCTGCCCTTTTGGCCCTGTACTAGGCCTTTGCGTTCGCTGGTCCAGGCTTGGCGTGACAACGACGAGATTCAGCGTACTTCGCTCGCAACAGAGTGTCGCAGGGAGTTGTAGGGCCTGCCATGAGCCTCCAGGAGAGTATTTCTGATGTTAGCGGATCCGGAGTGTTCAATCACCTTTGCTGAGCCGTAGTCGCCGCTGGATGGAGGGGTTTGGCCTGCGGTTTGAAAACTCGCGGGTCGGATCCAAAGAGTTTTGGGACAGCATGGGTAGCACACGAATATACTTGTCCATGGGAACCTGACAAGCTCCTGGAATCAGTGTCTTCAAGTATTTACTACGTGGAACTTGGTGCTGACCTTCACAGCGTGTAGTCAACCACTTGAAACGCGTCAATTGAGGGCTAAAAGATGGCCGGGGGTTCAGGTTTCTGCACTCTCCGACTGATGGGCTGTCAGGCCTCGGACGCTGCAAAGAGAAGGCTGAGGCTTCATGATAGTCCGACTTGCTAGCATCAAACTGAACGAGGGTGATATGGCCGCTACCGCAACTCATGCGCTGACAGCGAGGCGTATGTATGCACAGATTCTATCCAGCGCGCCATGGATGTAGCGAGCCAGAGTGTATTTCCTGCAATTCTTCATCTTCGAGACTCTTTCTAAGCAACAGCGATCGGCTTGTGGCCGCGCTGACACCCATCTGTATGTCGAGTCTCGTTGTGCTAGGCAATGAACCTGATAGGAAGGGGAAAGCGGCGTGGAGAGTGCGCGGAAAGAGGGTCTGGCATTGGGCTATGTACCAAAGGTAGGTCGAAGGCGTCGGTCCTCGCGGCGAGCTATGCGGTGGTCCGGAGAGTATCTGCCACTTGATCAGTGGTGCTGTGAGTGCTTCAAGAAATTGGAGAACCGAGTTGAAGGAGTTGGATGTCAGTACAGCATTCGACCGATGCACCGTGTCAAGCGCAATGGGCAGCAGCCTTAGTATTGTGTACTCTTTGATCTGGGATACCTGTCTGAGTCGCTGCCATTCGATCGTAAGGACCGCACAGTCACCCATTTTGTCGGTTCCGTGTTTGTGCATAATTTGGAAAGGAGGCTGATGGAGGAGCGGCGGAAGTTTTAGCAGTGGGCTTCGCTTGGGCCAACGACTTGCAGGGGTTCTATGGCTTGGCGATTTGTTGTTTCCAACATACCCTGATCCTGCACCGCTTCGCTCTTCTACCAGCACGTCGACAAAGGCACTGACGACGCTGTACAGCATCGCCTTCGCACAACAAGATGGAGAAGCTACCGCGAGAGCTACGCAACAGAATCTACGAATTCGTCGTGATAGCGCCCACCCACATCTGCATCGAGGCACGTACGGAGAACTGGCGAGGGAACGGTGCCCGTACAGCGGAAGAGCAAGCAAATGACGAGCGAGGGAGATGGACATACCAGTACCGCCCGCCCGTGTCTGACAGGTATCAATGCAAGTCCGGCAAGTACACCAATGCCGCCCCTGAATCCCTCAAGCGCAGCACTGCAGTCGCCCTGCAAACATACAGCAACTGCTGCCGCGCATCCAAGGCCATGCGATCTGAGGTGAGCGATGTGTTCTTGACGCAGACTCGATTCGTGATATCCGACGACCAGCACAGGTGGCCAACCTGCGCCAACCACGGCCACTGCGAGAAAGAGTCAGACCATTGCAAGTGCCGAACCATGACTGTGCCGCGCGCCATTATCGACAGCATCAGGACCTGCATTATCGAAGGACCCGGGCCAGACGCACGACGCTCCCACTTCTCGTTTTGGGGCAGGCACCGTGATGCGCTGCGCTGCTGTGCTGGATGGGCCTTGTACATCGAGCACCGCGAACACAGAGACGTCGTTCGTTGGGAGGACAAGCTAGATAGAGGAAAGACGCGTTGTATCGAATCATTCACGGCTCTTTTGGATCAGATGCCGGAGGATACGATTAACAAAACTCCGCCGCGCAAGTTGTCGCCACACTTCGAAATGACTCTTCCTGAGACCATGAGAATGCTGCTCAAAGTGAGAGGACTCGGAGCGGACGTGATCGAAATGGGTCTGAGAATGCTGCAGCCGGAGGCATGATATGGCTACGGAACCTCAACTTCCCAGGAAGAACGCCAACAAATCCTTCGCCAACCGATCCGGCTTCTCCAACGCAAGACTATGCCCACACTCCTCGTAAATCTCGGACCTCACGACATTGTTCGCAAACTTCCTCGCGCACTCCTCGACCTTGGGACCAAAGAACTCAGGAGCACCAATTGTGAACACCGGAATATCCAGCTTCTTCTTGGCGCACTCCTGGTTGATGTCGCCATTCTTAAAACCGGCACGATACGTCTCCAAGATACCACGCAGACATCCCGGCTGCTTCACGCATTCAATCCAGTGGTTCAGCGCTTTCGGCTCAATCATCGTCGGATTGTAGCATTCCTGCTTGATGAACATCTCCCAGAATTCAAACTCCTTGCCCTGGATCAGCATCTCCGGAATATGCGGAATCGCGAAAAAGCTCAGATGCTGCACAGACCAGTCAGCTCAACGAGATTAAGACATTGCGATTTCCACGACTCACCCAACACCACACCCCATCCATGCGATACTGCGCCGTCACATTCTCCCTCGTCCAAAAACTACTCTCCTCCAACCCCAACCCACTCAACAACATCTCACAAAAACTCAACTTCAACACCCGATCCCGATACAACCCCGCAACAGCATACGCATAATCCGCCCCTCGATCCTCTCCATGCAGATAAAACTTCTCATGCCCCAACTGCGTCATCAGATCCGCCACATCCGCGGCTTGTTCTTTGGAATCGTAGCCATCGGTCGTGGGAGGTTTGTCGGAGTATCCGAAGCCGCGGAGGTCGGGGGCGACGAGGGTGAAATGGGGTGTGAGGAGGGGGAAGAGGCGATACCAGTAGAAGGAGTTCTTGGGTGTGCCGTGTAGGAGGAGGAGGGGTGGACCAGAGCCGGCGGTGATGTAGTGCAGGCGGATGCCGTTGACGCGGGCGCGGCCGTGGCGGACTGGAGTGCCGGTGTGGTCGTATGTTTCTGCTAATTCAGACATCTTTGCTCTCCTCAATGTGGTCCTTTTGTTGTAAAGGTGCTTGAATGTTGCTGCCCTGGTCTGTTATTCATGATCCCTCTGAGGCTCTGTCGACCCCGCACGAACATCGTCATCGTTACCGAGGGGTGGAGCGGAGACATGGAGACTGCTTCCTGGACTCCCTATACCATCTTAACATTGTACAGTAAGCCATGCAACTGCGAGAAAGGTCCAGGCTAGCCGGAAACATCCTTCGCGTAATCCGACAGGGCTCCCATGCACTGCCAAGACTGACCCAAAAGCGCCTCTCGACGGCTCTACCTCCTATCTGGACCAGTGTGGTATCTACAAGCGCCGACTCGATCGGATCGTACCTTTTCCATCTTCCAAGTATACTCGAGGCCGTCTCCGCGCCCTCGCATTACGAAAGGCAGTGTCTTGGCGCCGGAGAGATGAAGTCGAAATAAGGTTCTCATCTAACCGCTGCTCTTTCCCTGCGACTACCAGCGAGACAAGACCAAATATGGCAAAAGACTATCAGGGCGGTGGCCTATCACCCTTTGCCGCGATGTAGAGGCTGGACATTGGTATCGGACCTCTGCCTTTCAATTGCCAGCTATCCTCGTTACGATCAATTGCTCATCCACCGCTCCGCGAGAGCCTTCGCCCCCCGATCATCCACCCAATCCACCATCTGTCCACCCCACCTTCAAAAGTCCATCCTCGTGGAAGAAGTGCGTCATATCCTCATCACGCACGTCTAGTACCATCTCGTCAGAGCTAGTATCTTTGCCCTTCTTCCACCACCCTACCACCTGGCGAACACGGCTAGCAAGCGATTTCTCTGCCCTGATCCCAATGGCAGTCATCACGCTGAACTCATCCATGCCCATGAATTCCAGCAAAAGACCACGATCCAGATCACCCTTGACGACAGAAACCGATGCGTGCGGAAATACTTGGTCCGTGATCATGGCTCGAGTGCGAATGAGGAACTTCAGGGTGTTCACTAGGATGGGATCGCGCTCTTCGGGCGGCTTTGCCAAGATCAGCGCTTTGTCGCAGGAGCTGATTCTTCGGAGTGCAGGATTCTCGAAATCTCGTTTGGCTCTCGTGTATTCAAAGCCGAGCATTCTGACTTCCCTCCAAAATGCATTGTGGTGGAGGTCGTGAAGCGATTGACCCGTGATGAGCATGTTCGAGACCGTGGCGATGACCGCGATCTCGTGGGTATTTCCTGTGGAAGTGACGATGGTATCTGCAAAGACAAAGTCCATGAGCTGAAAGTCGGGGAGTCGATGATCCTTCAGGAAGCTGGCGAGACCGTCTCATGGGGGCGATTGGGAGATTGGAGAAAGTCAGTCTTACGCTGAAGTAAATGGTGGCTTTTCGAGGGGCGGAGGGGTTTATGGTAATGCTACCTGTATGCCTGTTGGCAAGAACGGCTCGTTGTTGTAAGAATGGTGGGAATTTGAGTCGATGAAAATGTACAAGAAAGGTCTCGTGCTTCGCGCTATACTCCTCTCTGTTAGCTCAAGAGACAAAGGTGTATGCTGATCGAAGTTTAAGAAGCCTTGCGATATTGGAAGCAAGTTCGTGCATTAGTATCTCTCATGAACAACGCATCCTCCAGTCCCCACGCACACAAGGTCCGCTTTGCAGTTCTCGACACTTCAATCACCATTATCCGACCACGCTCAAGCCCTCTACAATATCGTTTCTCCAGACAATGCCGACTGAACCGTCGTCGTTGAAGAAGTCCATTAGCTCTTCCGCCCTCCCAGATATGACGATGTCCTCGGCCCCGTCTTCCATTACTTCCTTGAACCAACCAATGACCTCCCACTGCTCGATCGTCCCGGCACCGTGCCGATTGAATCCATATGTGAGCTCCGGAGACGAGATCATGCTCATGCATGCAGCGTTGGTGTGGAACATACTAAGCCCCGTTGCAGATATCGGTCGCTGTTGGGCGATCAAGATGTTACCAAAGTTATGCGCCTCCGTCACGAGCTTCTGAGCTTGAATGTTGGAAAGCAAGATTGAACGGAGCCTTTCGCGCTGCTCGCCGTAAGTCGTTGTCGAGATGTAGCTCTTGTCGATGAGGGACAGCTGCTTAATGGCCCTTCGATGGAAGTCGCTTATAGCCGAAACCTCATCCTCACCAATAAATGGCAAACCATGCCGGTTGAAGCGAGCTCGGTCTGCTTGGTTGATGCTAATGGCGATGTAGACAGCAACCTTCAGAACTCCTTCTGATACCTCAACCATGGTGTCGGGCTCGAAATTCAATACCTGAAAGCTGTCGCCAAAGCTTTCCTGCAACAGATCCCGGCTCCGGAACAGCAAATACTCCGAAACGGTCATACCCAGGTTGTCTGGATATACGCGATACGATGGTATGTGAAGCTCATTCTTGCTTGCTGGATGAGAACGTGCCATGTACTCGTTTTGGGACCGAATGAAACATTCGAACTGTACGGTAGCGACTGGCTTGCCTGGATTCTTGCTGAGAAAATCTTCAAGGAAGTCGCGGATGGGAGAGTGAATCCATGACCGTGCCATGGCGATGATGCAAGACTAGTTTGAGTGACATATAGTCTAAGCAGACGCTCATATTTCGACCTCGCCCTAGCAATCATTTGCTTTGTCGACGGAGGAGCTGCTCAATCTTTGATTCTGCATATTTGTCTTGCCTTACAGTTGTTACAAAGAGGTCTGCAGAACAAACATCAGTCGGCTTTCAGCAAGTTCAGTCACACTGTGAGCGTGTCATCAGTGCGGCGGGACAACAGTTGAGATAGCGGCTTGCAGGCAGTAAGACATGATACTAGAAATTTGCACGGGACGAAGGAAGAATGAGCGAGATTTCGCATTCTTTTCGAGCATTTGACTGCCTGATTCCGGCGCTGGCTTGGTAGCGAGCAGCGTGGCTGCTGCGGGAGGAAGAGAGAGGGAGTAATGGGAGCCTGTCTCCCTTGGTTCATCTCCTCCTACTCCTCATCCACCCATAGAAAGTCCGGCCAAGCCGCCCACCCAAAAATCGCCTCCCCAATCTCCTTCACCTGCGCCGCAGCGAGGTGCTCTCCATTCTCCTCCAACCCCTGGTACACCGCCGTCATCCTATCCAGCGCCGCCCAATTGCGCGACGGCTCTCTCTCCGCAACCGCTGGATGGACGAGCTGGATTTGATCCAGCTCCCAGGCTCGCTGGCGGAAAAGAGGAAAGAGGGGCTGGATGATCACCAGGTGGTGGTAGACCACGCGATCGCGGGCGGACTTGATGGCGTAAGGGACGACATCGTGGCGCAGGAGGGTCGCTATCTCCAAGATCTCGGCGACGGCAGCGCGGATTGCGGGCGAGGAGGTTGGTGGAGTCACGCCGGTGATGCCGGAAGCTGGGAGGATATAGGCCTGTTTCGTATGTCAGCGCGGAACGAAGGTCTGGGATCTTGCTATGACCTACGAGTCCGAGCATCTTCTTTGCTTCTTTCGGTACGGAAATGAGATCGTAATGGTCTGCTTTTGATCATTAGCACGCGCAGAGAATGCGGGCTTCTTCGGACAACAGTGTTCCGTCAGTGAAGACTTACAAGTGCTAAGCTTATGAGGAGTCGACTTCAGGGACCGTGTGTCTGTAAGCTTTGCTGTGTTTATACATATTAGCCTGGATTCCTACGATGAATGAGAGAGGGAAGCTGCACATGTACTTACGAAGAGTCGGTGATGTTTGCTTGATCAGATCCGTAAAGCAAAGAAGAGAGCTTGAAGATGTCTGGCGGAGACAGAAGTGTGACGTGGCCGTTTCAAGAATCCAAACCTCACTTACGTGGGCCGCGCCAAGACGGGATCTTCCACGACCAGCCCCGTTCGCACCGAGCAGCAGCTCCAAAGCATTGCGAACAACGTACAGAACACAATCTCGAGTTTGCTCTTTCGCACTCAACCACCGCGCAGCAAGGCAATGTGAGTAGGCAATGCAATTGCCAAGGAAAGCATACTGACAGCATCGTCAGCACATCACACACATCAGCCGCTGCGTCCACCGCCACCATGTCCGCCGCACAAGACAGCATCTCGCCTGCCGCGCCCGCGACCGCGCCCACCCTATCCACCACTATCCGTCCTTCCCGCCTGCCATCACCAGAGAAAGAGAACGAGCACTGGTTCCTCCCAACGCTCACCAAGCGCACCCCGTCTCCGGACGAGGGCCCCATCACCGCGCTCCCGGCCGCCGACGCCGCCGTTTCTGGACTCCCACGCCTGGAGAAGAAGAGGAAGTGGGCCCGCCTCGCGGAGAAGGTGGAGAGGCTCGACACGAGCTTCATGGAGAAGTCTCGCCGGTTGAGCGAGCGCATCCGCGCTGCTACGGGCAAGGTCGAGGCGTGGAAGGAGAAGCGGCGGGAGGAGAAGACGAAGGCGAGGATGGAGGGTGAGGAGGTTAGCTTGGCGTGCTTTTGAAGGGGTTTCGATGGGAGGAAGGAGGATTGGGCGGTGAGAGGGGCGGATGGCGGTGGGAGAGTGGGGGAGGGTGGAGGAGATGGGGCAGGTGAAGTGGCCATGCCTCTGGCCTTCTCCATGCGTAGCCTTGTTGCCGCGCACATGCGATCCCTTTTGATCGTTTTCGCAGCATGGAAATGAACTGAAACTGGTCCCGAGTTGCCTATCCTATCTTCCCTTTTTCTGCGAATGTACAGGTTCGATAAGCCCACTGCGTCCGTCCCGATGACGAGCTGTCCAGCCTTGCACTACCAGTCGTGGACGGAGCCATGAAACTGTTGTTTTGCCACTGAGTGGGTTGCAGGACAATCATGTGTATTTCATGTCCGTGCTGTCCCAATGCCAGCGGCCTTACAGCCTCAGCGTGACGTGATGCTTACATGATATCGTTGGCCCAAGCGCAAAGCCCGAAATAATACTCATCTCCGCGCCTCAAACTTTTCTTCTTCCTTCACCGTTCGTTGTTAAACCTGCATCCGTCTCCGGACGGCACGGCACCCGCGGTCACTCATCGATAGAGCTCCAGCTCCTTGATCGAATGAGTTCTGGCTGGACATCTTCAGCTTGGGTAGGCCAAGAACAAACACAACGCATCGAAAGAATACCCGTTCTCGCTGAGGTCAAAGAGATCTTTGGGCGCAGTGCGGTGCGGACAGGCTGCTCTGGGGGGAGTCGCCGGCGGCAAGACTGGTGAACGTACAGCTTGCATCGTCATTTGGCGCACGGCACCTGCGACTACATTGCGATGAGCGAAAACTCCGGATATCGTGGAGGTGGAGCAATGGACTTCGGTCTATCAAAGGCTGCCGAGATTGAACATACACGCGCGACGGGGACCCTGGCATCCCACGCTTCATTGTCCTGGAGGTAATGGGCCGAGCAATAAAGTCGCGCGGACAAACTTACACATCACAGATGCATGCGAAGTTCATCTTGTTCAGTCTGCCATGCGGTATCCGGCAATCCTCAGCTGCACGCATATCCACGATCCTACCAGAGGGTCCACCCGCATCATCAGAGTCCGTCTGAGTAACGTTACGGCGAAATCTGGAAACAAGTGACCATGATCTCCCTGGGTTCCCAAGACGACACTGCATCATCATATTCCGAGACGGACATCTGCTTCTCGCACGGACATACGACACAGCGACTCCTACGTGACGAATGTCTGCACACAAGCTGGCGAGCTCGACGCCATTCTCCGATCGATGAATGTAGTCTTACGTATTTACATTAAGCAGACGCGAAACCCCAACGGAGCAGGCAGAGCAGAGTGTTCTGCGTAGATGGATGAAACAGAGCCATAGCATGGATGTTCAAGCAGGTCCCACTGGTATGACCTGAGAAAGAGACCACGTGAGGAGCTACGAATTGCCCTACGAAGACAGACAAGCAACGAGACAGCAATGCGGGATGTTTCGTACACTCCTCTTTGTTCTCGTTTCAGCCCCGCTGGTGCTGCTTCCGTCTATCATACCTTTGTCCCGTCTGAGACGCTCTTCACACCTTGCATTGGAGCAACTATCCTTCGAACTACGCTGCGGCGACGGGTCAAACACTATGAAAGTGCCTTAGATGGCTTGGTCAGGTCTGACTCCCCAGTATCGACGGCCACTTGCTTCTTCTCCCATCCCCGTCTGGAATGGATCTCACTATTCACCCAGACTTGCCCACGTAGTGCAGCCATAGTCATTTCTCGCCGAATCCAACGTGATATCGGACATGAAGCTTCTCGCTGCTGCTATAGACTGGAATGAACTTGTTGTATACACCTCCTCTCTGTTCACAATGTGAATATCAAGTCAGACGTGGCCTCAGGCATGAGCGACGCGAATTTGTCGCGCCGGGCGACCCACCGCGTCTCGCAGCCAACAGTGATGCGCCCGCCAGCTTCATCAAGATACTGAACCCGCACCTCTATCGAAGCATAAAACACGAGCAACAACAAAACTGCGCACATAGAACACAGGCTGATCCACGCAAGGACACATACGCGATTGCCGCACCCCGAACGACCTCTTGGATCTCGCAGTTCCCACCTCACCTCACCGCCGGCTTCTTGACAGAGTAAGAAAAGGCTCATCGCACCAGGTACCTAAAGCACAGAGATTCTGCCATCGCTACGAGGCTCAACCAACTGTCCCTTTGGCAGTCCCCTTCGCAAGCGCACATCCGAAGAGTCGACGTCGGGTTCTATCTCAATAATAGGCATGGCCTCCACCAGCACGCTCAGCACTATCATTCCTCTCCGCAAGACTGGCGCCCGGGTCAACTTCAACGATGCGTACACCGGTGGCGCCGCAGAGAAGACTTTCGCTGGTCCGGAGCTCGGTGCCGCTATCCTAGAGAAGCTCAACAGCGGATTTTTCCTCTCACGCCTGTCGACGTTGAGGCAAGTGTCGACTATGCCGATCCTTGATCCGGCGTGACACTCAGCGTATTCATGACGTTCACGGTGCGTGCAGGCACCACAGCGGGACAAATTGCGCATAGCATCAATGCAGTCTTCGCTCAAAAGCCTGGCAGTGGCAAGCCGGGCGAAGATGTGAAGCTCCCTGCAGGCGAACTCAATGGGCAAGATGGACTGAAGATGAAGCAGGTTGAAGGAGAAGTATCGCAAATGTGGACGGAATGAACAGTGGAAGCTTGCACGAGCTTTCATTGGACGTGATGGGAGGAGCAACAACGTGAAGTGAGATGTGATGGGACTTGCCAGCAGACCGGGTGAACACGAGGCGTGAGCTATTCTTGGTGCGAGATGGCTGCAGAGAATAGTTCTAGGCCGACGAAAAGGCTCATGCGAGCTTCAGAAGCGGGTATACCGAGAGGTACGATACGTAGCCAACGATAGCCTGCTATCCCAATGGCATGGCCAAGACTGGCTGGTCGCACGTGCCAAGCGAAGGTTGCTCAAGCTCAGCTACACTACTAGCATGCTTCCAACCGTGCAACAGTAACAGTGAATGGCGAGGTGAGGTACTGTAGGCATCTGTGAGTGGTACCAGGTGAGGCTTGGTAGAGTAGACAATCTTCTAGTTTCGCTCCTACTCTCACTTCTTGTTCAGTTAGACACCAAGCCATTCGAGAGGACGCCAGCATACCAGAGCAGCACCAAAAAGCACGAAATCATTCGCAATGGCACACTCCTTCCGAAAGATTTACACCGACGGATCGTACGATCCCGCCAGCACCGCAGCGGGCTGCGGTGTGGCACTCTACGACCGCACCACCAGTAAGCTTAGCGCTGTCAGAGATGGCATACCTCAGATCTAACAGTATTGCAGGCAAATGGGACCTTACCGCGATCTCCCTGGGCCTCCTCACCGAGCCCAAAGCCTCCAAAGTCGCCGAGAAGTACGGCATCTTCTTCGCCCTGCAATGGGCCGTCGACAACTGGCTCGACCATCTCGAAGAGCTGTGGATCCACTGCGACAGCGCCTTCGCCATCGGCGACGTGGAATGGAACTTCCACAACAGAGGCTGGGCAGCCGACGCCTCCGGATACGCCGACGACCTGTCCAAGCAAATCGTCGCTCTCGTCGACGAGCTCAACGACAACGGCGTCGATGTCAGCTTCCAGTACGTCCAAGGCCACTCTGGCAATGAGGGAAACGACCTCGCCGATAAGATGGCAGTTCACGCGAGACACGCCAGCCAGTACGGCGGCTACAATATGGAGGATTACGTTCACGAAGAGCAGCGATGACGCTCGCTCTCCGCCAACTGCGGTCTCGCCGTCGACTTCCGGACGACATTCTGCTCGACGAGTTGTCGAAGCATCATCCCCAGGGGTGGATCTGGGAAATCAAAACCACTTGACAGGACCCCGCGGGTGGGCGCGGCTAAGTACCACTCTTCAGGCTGCTGGCAACAGTCTGGAGACCCTCTGGATTGCTCGCACTTTGACGAAGTGAGAGGGCTTAGTACCTGGTCTTGCAGAAGAGGCAGGGAAGCCAAGACGAGCAGCTCTCACACGATTCTTGAGTCCGGAAGGTAAGGATTGCGAGTCCGTACGCTTAGTTTATGCATCGCTGACAGAGAGTGTCACTTGGATATTTTGGTTTGTAGAAGCGACATATCACAGACGGTGTGACATTAAGCCTCGTTTCAGCAAAGCTCCTGGCACTGATGTCTTTAGCCTACACAAGTTCCGATGATCAGGGCTTGGAGCTCGATGCTTTGCTCACTGGAGGCAGCGCAGAGACAGCAGTTGATCTGCCTGCTGGACGCACACTGGTGAGCGTAACGATGAACGATACGATGACAGGAATGAATAGCTGAGAGTGATGAAGATTAAAAGTCAGAGAGCATTTTGCATTCCTTGTCTCTAAACTCAATGTATCAATCTGCCTGCAAAGAGATCAAGCTTTCCATTTTCCGGCTTCCAGTCAGCTCCAACGCCCACCAGCATCTCATTCCTCTGAGCCTTCTGCGCCGTTCCATCTACGACTGATAATAAGCCAACGCATCCGCAAAATCCGCATCAATCTTGCTCTTCGCCGCATCCGCCGCATCCTTCTTATCACTCGGCGCATCATTCGTCAGCGCCACCGCAAACGCATCCGTATTATTCTGCGTCGTCTGCAGCGTCTGAATCACCGTATTCTTATACCCATCATTCGTCAACTGCTGCTTCTTATTTTTCAAAGCCGTCAGAGCAGTCTCGATATCCGGCTCAAGGGTGTTGTTGATATAATCAATGACAGCTTGGGCGTCGGACTCAGAGACAACCTGGCCGTTCTGGGCGTCCTTTGTGGCGGATTTGATGTCGTCGTTGAGGGTGGATTGGGCGGAGTTGATGTCGAGGATGGAGAGGCCGCCGGAGTAGGCGTTGACTTTTTGGGTGAGGGTGTTGGTGTCTTTGTCGATGGTTTGGAGGTCGGCTTTGATGGTGGAGGCGGTGTCGCGCTTCTCGATGACGAGGGCGGAGGTGGCGACGGCCCAGAAGAGGACGTTCTTGATGGTCAACATGTTGAAGAGTCGGCGTTTGCTAGTGCTGGGATGCTGGTTGGAGCTGGCGCTGCTGCTGGAGTGGGCTGAGGGGGTACAGATTGAGGAGACTGAATTCGACGACTCTTTATATGTCTCTATCGTGCTCGTCTTGGCATCGAAACAGCGCGAGCCTCGGTCTCTTCCGTGTCGTTGTGAGCCAAGACATGAGGAGCATGAAGTCGAATGCGACAGTGTGATCAAGCTCGTACAACAATACTATTGAACTCAAAGATGGCGCAAGCTGTATGCTTTGCTAGAAAGACCCTGGCGTTGCGTCTGGCGGCCATGTGAGATCTTTAGTAGATCTCCCGCCTGAGCTTATGCTTAAGCTTGTTAAGCCCAGGGAGGAGGGATACTGTCCCGTAACAGACGCGGTTGCTATTGTTCAAGGACTGACAATAGTCACCATTGTAGACGGCACGGGTGACATCCTGGTGCCGACACCATCGATGCTTCGGTGCTTAGACTTTAGCAAGATCATTTGAGCGTGACACATGGAAACAGTCCGAGCACCTGCAGTCATCTTCGAAGCTGCAGTAGAGCTGGTAGAGGTGAAGTCGGATCTTGGTACCGCTGAAGCTTCCCGAGACAGCGCCAAGGGAGGCCTTTCCGAAGCCACCCGCATGCTTCGACCGAAAGTGCCGATCTATGACGATCCTCACCAGGAACAGGTAATATGCGGGGGAGAGGGGTGATTTTGGAACAGCTGTAGAAGATGGAGCTGCCGAGGGCGGTGTTCTGCCTCAGGTGGACTGGCGAACCGGCCAATTGTGAGGCTTAGAGTGGGTAAAATGTGCTCTGCACGTGGTCGGAAATGCGTGATATAGATGAGACGCTTTCCTGAAAGCGCCGTGCTGGAAGCACCGAAGATGCGAGGGAAGACACAAGCAGAGAGCTGGCCATACCATGTCCAGCAAAAGATCGTACCTCGAAGAGGCCGAAGTAGGACTATCCCATACCATGTCTGCAGTTGGAGGCATCTCCATGGCTCCACACCACCCAAAGACGATAGATGCAAAAGGTCTCACTCCGCTCCGCGGACGCATGAGCTTTCAAACTCCACCGTAGCCAACGAACGACATTCCATTCCAACATTTCCGGCATTACACCAAGGCGAGCTGGGCTGTCGGGAGAATCTTTGGCTGGCATGCGCACTTCGTGCCTCGGAGGCTGGCAGCGACCCTCATGCAGTGCCACGAACATCAACGAGGGCTGTTGCACTTCTCCTCCTCGTCTCATCCGCCTTCGAGCCTGCCGCCTCAGTTTCTTTTCCTCGCGAAGTGCGCAGAAAGAATCCAACAGCTAAAGAAGAAGGTGTGGGCCTTTCCAGACTGCGGTCGATGTCCTTCGGCTTCGATGGTGGTCAACATGGAGAGCCTCACAGCCTCCGAGAAACGTCGATGCATTTTTGGCGGGAAGGAAGGTGTCCGGCAAGTTTCCAGGAGCTTTCGGTGAACAACCGCTGAAAGCAAGCCTTACGGTATGACCATGAAGTAAGTCAACCCAATCGTCAAAGCCAACACAATCGCCGTCAAAATCCCAGCACCAGCTCTATCAGCAGTCGTAATCGGCGCATACGTAACAGAAGTCGCACTATCACCGTTACCAAACGACGCATTGCCCTTCGACAGACCACCGGTATTCTGCGAGACCGGCGAATATGAGTTCTGGATCAAGTTCGCAGACACGACCTCCAGAGCCGTGAGCTGCTGGCCCACACCGGTCTCTCCATCCCAGACTCCATTGTTCGTCCAGCGAGTCCCGCAGGTGATCTGATCACTCCCGCCATTGCATTGTGCAGCGGCGGCCTGTGCGGAGGCGGCGAGGTAAGGCTGGACTTGATCGTACAGCCACGGAGCGACTTTCGTCGAAGCGGCCAAGAAACGAGCAAAGTACGCCTTGAAGCTCAGCTGATCGGTATTACAGAGTCCTCCAGGCAATTCGCATTTCTCCTGCATGACTTTGTTCACGAAGAAAGTGTTCGATGCTGCGGTCCAGAGGTTTTGTGCTCGGTCTTTCCACATCTGGTCGCCTGTGACATTCCACATCACGGCTGCGGCGTTGATGAGCATGCCGGCGTTGTAGGTCCATTGGTGGTGGTCCAGGGTTGTGCAGTTGTCTCCGATGGTTGTGCCGTCGTAGACCATGTCGTTATCCGAGATGAGATGCACGCTTTCCATCCAGTCCCAGACCAGAGTGACGGTGTCGGAGTATGTTTGATTGCCGGTGTATGCGAAGAGTCGGGCCGAGAGGTTGATGAGTCCTCCATTTGAAGGCGCATTCTTGTAATCGTATCCGTTGTTCCAGCTGAAGATTTGCCATCGCAATCCTCCACCGCAGTACTGTGTATCCCATCGTGGTCTCTGCGTGTTAAAGACGGCCTGCGCCTGCGCAACCCAACTGGGGTATTTCGGATCTGGCTCCGCAAATTTGTACTCTGCTGCGGTCATCACCGCGAAAGCCCAAAACACCTGATCGTCATTTCCCTCATCTTTCGTTCTATTCTGCGGCATGAAATCGTATGTCGGGCTCGATTGCCAAAGGAGGGCTTGTGTGACGATCTGGTTGTACTGTGAATCACCGGTGTAATACCAGTAATCGATGAGAGCCCCGAACATAGCTCCAGCTTCCCACCAGTAGTATGGCTGAGGGAGCAGACCTGGGGTTTGGCCGGGCTGGTTGCCGGTGTACCATTGCAGCATCTTTCCTGCAATGGTCTTGGATGCACTCTTGATGGAGTCTGGACATGTCGTCAGCAAATGCAGGTCGGCAGTTGAGCCGTGGAGAGTGTACCGGGGCTGGTGAGGTCCAGGGTGATGGCCTGAGCTGATGCTGCCAAGGCGCAGACGCCTGCGACTGCCCTTGCGAAGCTCCGCATCTTGAATTCGGTATGCCCTGTGCTCTTCACTCCTCTCTTGGCAGCACAAAAGTATACAAAATGAAAGCTCCTGAAATAATGCCTGTCGTCGAAATTTGTAACGAGCGTCTGTTGATGTTCTGGAAGAAAGAGAAGAAGGAGAAACAAGAAGTTCTGACGAAAGACAAGGCGCCAACGGCTGAGCTTGACTCCTTCGCCAATTTGCGCATGGTCAGCATCGGTGCAACAGGAGTGGTTGTTGTGCTCGTGTCCCGGGAACCGCCCTCCACACCGATCTACCCCATTCTGGAGAAGCTGGTTCTGCTGCGCCCGGCTTGGCGCCATGCTACCCTCGTAGCCGCTCATCCCGCGAATCCTCCCGGCTCTCGCCATACCATAAAGAGTGGTAGCTTGGCTGCGCCTCCCTGAGCGTTGCGCAGGAATTACCGTCTTGAGTAACCAATCTCATTCAAGCTTTCGTGCTGCATCCAATCGATCTGGACGCGGTATCGTATTCGCGACCAGGGATGAAAGTCCTTCGGAGGATTTATGTACTGGAGTACCGTCTGCCAGGTATATATATTGTTGAGATCGTTCAATGTCTGGTTCTGCGGCGCAAGGCGAAAGAACTGGACTGCGGCTTCGAGGAGCTCGCGGACATGCCAGAGGAGTAGGAATTTCGGATGTGCCGTTGACCAGGGCCGCTAACTTCGGCACTTGCCCTCAATCTCGTATTTGGATCTAGACCGGATCTAAGATCTCGAACTCCTGATCGTTCGCCTTCAACATCACGACTTTCCGAAACTCCAGGAATCGATGTCGCGGCTTTGTTGTGCATCGTCGTGTACAGTCAAATGACATTTCTGCTCGTTCGGGCAGATCTAGGGTCGGTCATGCGGTATGTGGCGGCAAGCATTCGAGCAGGAATGATAGCTGCATGTCTTGCGCGAAAACTTCGCTTGGGACGGCTTCGGGACAGTCGTTCAACTTGCGTAGGTATCGGATGGGCTATCGTCCATTGTGAACACGGTACGCGGCGACGAGTTGCCCAAGCATATTGGAAGGATTCGTCTCTCAGCAGTATACAGTCTTCGATCGCACGTAATAGCAAGGCCCTCACAAGCTCTCATGGCGTGCATGCGTATCAATCAGCGCTGTTCCGTTGACCGCTACGGGCGTCGTCTTCATTCAGTACGTTTCCTTGATTGGCAGTCGTTTGAATGGGCTGGCGATTGATGTAGTGGAACTCAATCGATATTGCTCGAGAGACTGCAGTATCTGCGTCTTCCGCATCCTCTGTACGCTTCTCCGATCCTAAGGCGTGTAACGAACCGCTCGCTGGGCAGCCGCAGCCATTGAACAGACGTTCCGAATCCTGCACAACGGGCTCCGAGCTGCAGCTTGGCCGTTCGGAAGCGGAATCTGGACCAAGATATGCTTGCCGCTGATCTTGAGATAGCAAACGACTGACCCCAGTCCTGCCGAATGGGGAGATTCAGGTGCTGCTGCTCCTGACTGAGGACTTTCAAATTGCTCGATTGTTGAAGCGGAGAAGGCGGTTCCCTTATTTGCGGAACTTGGAGTATCTTGACTAGTGCCATTCCTCCTGTATCTTTCCTGGTCCGGCACTTCAATCTCTTGTCACCTTCACACTGCCTATGGTCCACACGATGATGCGCTGGTCGCCGCGGGATGGGAGGTGATCAATCTCGGGTTAGAGAGGCATGGTCCGGCGATGCTTGAGCGTATGTCCTGGGCGTATGGATGTTGTGATGGTAAGCTGGCCGCGACACCTCCTCCAAGATAATGGTCGTTCTGAGTTATGCGGTCCTGCGGAAATTGTTTCAAGGAGCTGATAGCCGGTGCCCCTTTGGAGCGTCTTGAGCGGATTCAGAGTTCACTGGAGAATGTGAAGCTTTGTTGTTAGATGGGGGGTTGGCGATGAATTGGAACGGGTTGTCGTGACAGCGGAATCGAGCGCTGGGAGTCAAAGGGGATGGAAGCTCGCACTCTCGGAGGTCTTGAAAGCGGTGGAGTAAGAGGTCTGCCGCTGGATGCTCGTCGGCAGATCCTTTGCTGGTCTCGTAAAGTACAGCTCTACAACATCAGTTTGGTAGGAGGCGGTGGCAATCAAGGAGCCAGCATCTCGGTATGGACGCCCACGAGTATGAAGGTGAAGTGCAGCTGGAAGAATAGTGGAGGCGTTTCAACTTCATGACGCTCGTCACCCTCCAGCCCACCCGTCACCCCTGCAACTCCCTCCCGTATTTCCCTGAGTCCCTGCCCCTCCATTTGCGGCAGCAGCCGTTGCAGACTACATAACTCACAAACTAGCTTCAGCTTTCGCCTTCGGGCATTTGGTGAGTTCTGTCTTTCATTTCAATACTAACATCGACAGGAAAAAACGACTTCAACGACCGACCTGAATTGAAACAAATTCGCTGTCGCGAGAAGATCAGTTTCTGATCTGGCAAATCAGTTTTTGCTCCAGCAGTGTATGATTTCTATATTTGATGACTAAGGGTTCGAACTCATCTTTTTGCTGGTGCTGGTGGTGATGTGTTGAGCGGGCGACGGTGAGGTGTATCTACGCTGCTGCTCGCCTTCTTTGATCTGCAGATCGATCAGCGGCAGCGTGGTACTCAGAGGTCTATCATGTATGTATTGGGGTACTATAGCTAGACTGGTTTTGGATCGAATAGACTGTATAATGCCCATGTTTTGCAAGTTTGAAGTTGTCCGCAGCTGAACGCCAAGACTTTCACGGGTCAGCCCAAAGTATTGCTGATCTTCACCCCTACGGCAACACACTTTTGCCTTCATTCTGCTTTCACGTGGTGGGACTGAAGCTGCTTCCACAGGCCTCGATCTGGCGTGACGCGTTCTGAGTGAAAGAGAGTCGCGCTTCAGCTCGCCCCGACACACGACGCGTCTTCCCGCATAGCAACCGAACTTCTCCCAGACGACCTTCTTCCCCTCCCGCTTCAACATCACACCGCGAGCACATACAAACTACCACCTTCAACGTTCATACAACAATATCGCAATCGCGCATTCAACACCCCGATTCCACGCCCTCCCCTCCCTGCATTCGTCTGCTACGTTCTCTACTGCCGCTCGAGACCCGCCCGCGAAATCGAAAGCAACCGAAGTCTGGAAGCTCCTCGACATCGCGACAGATCGATCTCGTACACCAGTGAGTGCAGCGCCATCCAGCCTTCCTCGAGTGAATTCCAGCCTACTAAACGTCCTACAGCCATCTCATCCTCGCCGCCCGCCATGCCGAGCACTCGAAGCACTCGAGGTGCCATCATCGGACAAGGCGGGATCAAGAAGTGGACGTACAAGGAGGATGGGATGTTGGAAGTCCTCGCTACCGAGTGGAATCTCACCTGGGCGCAGCGCGAGACCCTCTGGCACGCGATCTTCCCCTACATGGATGGCGACGGCCGCCCCTACGATGCGAATCAGCTCTACGAAGCCTGGAGACACCGCCACAACGAGGGCCGGCGCAAGTCGTTCTTGATGATTAGCCGCCCAAACCACGCGAAGCGCGCACCATACACGGCGGAGGAAATGGCTGTCTTCGATCAACACAAGCAAACTGTTCGAGATATGGCGCAGAAGCTGAACATCACTCTGGTCGCTGCCACGCCGAATGGGCTCACCAACGACACTGGGATGGTCGTTATGCAAAAGAAGACGTGTGATCTTCCGGTCTCGCAGCGCTTCGCGCAGCCACCAGTCTCTGCTCCTGGTTCCACTCCATTCGATGAGCCTGCTGCCGGGACAAAGCGCAAGCGAGACACAAACACATCCGACACATCTGCTGGCTCATCCAAGCGCGGACGCGGTGATGATACCCTCCAAGTACGTATCACACGCGCAACAGCCGCCTCGGCCGCAGCCCCAGTGGCGCAAGCATCTGGCTCGACTACAGCGGCTGCTTCACGAACCATCGCTCCGAAGCCTCAGCGGCGCCAGATGGGCAAGTTGAAGGCGTCCACAGATGATCAGAATCCCTTCATCGACCTCTACTCCAGTGACGAAGACGACTCTGAGATCGACGACGCGGTCAAGTGTGGGAATAAGAGCAAACAAGTCGAGACTGCATTCCAGGCTACGGCTGGTGCTGGTAGCAGCAAGAAGGCAGGCGAGCAAACAGTTCACACTGCGAACAATAGAACTGCGAATGACTTCGGTGATGCTGACCGCAGCGCCATCATGCAAAGCAACATGGACAAGTCAGCTCAGGGGAGTTCTTCGCAGTCTCGCAACCAGGCGTCCTCCACTCGGGGCCACATGAGCAAATCCACCGGGTCCAACACGGTTAATGCATCAGCCAAGCGACTTATGATACAGCCAAGACTCGCAAAGCCAAATCAGCCATTGCGAATGATCCACTGCAAGGAACTGGTCATTGATGACACTTGTGCGAAGGTCGTGGAGACCGGATACGCCTTTGGTCCAGGTCATACCCACGAAGCAGCTACGTACCAGCGTGGTGGTGTGGTCGCTCGCGTGTCATTCCCCGAGATGCGCACTCAATTGAGTCACAACCGGCAAGAACTTCCAGAATTGATGGCAAAGCGCATCACCGAGAACGGCTACGATCTCGGCAGGGTGAACACTCGGATCAATGTGTCTTCCCACGAGAAGATCGTTCTTGCAGGCTCGGAGGAGGACGTTATGTTGTGTGAGAAGGGCGTCTGCCCGGTCTGCAGCCCTGAACCTGTCGGCATGCCGGTCAGCATCGCTCATGGCTATCCACTTGTCCACCGCGCGGACGTCAAGATCGATGGCAAGGACCAACCGCTCTTCATGAGCGACGTGAGCACCATCCACGATCACACATTCGAAGAGAGCGCAGTCAATATCAACGTACTCTTCACCAACGGCGCCATCCGACCCTGTGTCCTCTGCGACCTCAAGAAATGCCCATGCTGCGCCTCGCAAGCTCCATCAAGCACCCTCGAAGCTAAGGCTATCATTCCATCCACATCGTCTACTCGAAAGACCAACAACTCAGCAGCAGCGTCGATGTTCCCTTTACAGACCAGCAAGGCGGCAAGCTCTAGCGACAAGCCTTCTGTGCAACCGTGGACAACCAAGAGCGTCATCCGCATCCCAGCATATTCGCCACAATCAGACTCTACCCTCCGCATGGTCCATCGCTGTGACGTTGAGACCGACAACGTGACCGGAGTTCTCACCGTTCGAAGCCAGTACATCTTCCGTGAGAATGTCGCCCGCGAGAGCAAGGTGTACAAGCAGGCTGGCGTTGTTCACCGCGCCAATGTGCCAGAGCTCGCGCTCCAGTCCGGATTTGAGCAGTCTACCATGCCAGCCTTCCTCGCTGCACGCATCCGCCGCGCCGGCTACCAGCTGGATGGAGTCCCAAAGAAGGGCAAGACTATTGGGGACGCTGACGTCGTCTTCGAGAGCTGGCAGGAGGAGGTCATGCTGTGCGACTCCAACACTTGCCTCAATTGCGGTGGCGATCCTTCGCTCGCCACCAACAGCGATGAGACTCAGCTTCCGATCGTTCATGCAACCGATACCATCGAAGGCGATGGATGGCGCTACCTCTTCAAGCACGACATGATTCGCAAGCACGATTCGAACAGCCCAGGCAAGATCGAGCACGCCTTGGTGTACTTTCCTCTCCTGGGCACTCAACACATGTGCCGTGTCATCCTCGACAAGGAGCCTGCTAGTATCTCTGAGCGACTGAGATCGATTCTCGTCAAGGGTGCCACTGAGGAGGAGTACGACAGCGGCGATGAGGACTGGGACGGCGATGTGGGCTACTTCCTCAAGCACCAGGCACTGAACCGCGAGCGCCAGTGAGAGGAAGGCGAGTCGACCTCTCATCAGAAGAATAACAACCTCAGCTTCTTCAAGCGGTATTGAATGACCGCGCTGGCAAATACCAAGCTGCTTTGACCAGATGATACGATGACGAATGGGAAGATGAGCGTGTGAGAGGTGCGAAGAATGTGGGCGTACAATGTCCTAGCATAGAAACTCCACTGGTGACGGACTAGATGATAGAGGCTAGCTACGGCCGGCGTTGAGGTGATGCTGTGTAAGATCTGCACAGTGCGCACTCTGTGCTGAAATGAAACGAAAATTTCGGAACATACTCCAGTCTCTCTTGTTTCGCTTTAGTTTACTCCATGTGTACGTGCTTGAACACTATCTTTCCTGCCTCAGAATACCAGACCATGCACAAAAACAACCGAGCTTTCTGACAAAGGACATTCGAAGACACTCTCGAAATGTCTTCCTTGGGCGACTCTTCGCGACTTCTTGTGGGAAGCCGCTGCTTCGAGAACGCAATTTGAAAGCACCAGCTCCTGTGCTCTGTTCTCCGGTTAGTATTTGGGTTGTCTTTTCCAACGCCCCTGCATATCGACATCTGCCTACCAACCCTTGCTTACCAACTTCCGTGCTCCGCCACCTTTCACAGCTCGGGCATCGTCACACGAGCAACGAACACATTAGAAGCGGGCGGCGATTGCAGCCTTGCAGCACGAAATGGCAGAACCTACGGAGAAACCTGCCAAAAGACTTATTCACACCTGGACAACAGAAGAGCGACACGCGCTTGACATCCTGCGGCGATGCTACGAGCTCAGCAAAGAAGATGCGCAGAGAATCTGGAATCACGTGTACCAGGGCGGGGCCAACGTGCCCTTCACCGTCGACCGACTTAACGACGAGTGGACCCAGCAACGCTCAAAGCAGTGGAGAGAACATATTCGAAAGGCCGACGCCTACACGGACGAAGTGAAAGATGAGCGAAAGCGGGTCGACGACAGCATCAAAGAGCATGCTAAAGCTGTTTGATTTGATCTAGCCAGAGATCCGCAAGTCGACATCAATGTTCCAGCCGCACCGAGGCAGCCCAAATCTCGAAAGCGGCGGAAAGATGTCACTGACACTGGTGATGATACGCAAGCGGGTAGACGGCCGCAAGCTGATACCTCTTCCCAGCAATCAACTTCGATACGAAATGAGACCTTACTCGCGACATCAGTCTCTGGAGATCTTCGCCTGTACGGATCGAACGGTATCACAAAGGCGCTACGACCCAGCTTCTTTCCAGGCCTGGAGACTATCGGCAAGCGAAAAGATGAGCTTTTGCTGGCATTGCCGCTCGACACAAAACTAGCCAGGGAGCTGCTGGCCCAGAACGATGGTGATCGTACGGCGCAAGCGACCAACGAGGTACAAGCGCGGCCGGCGGCAGCAAACGTGCAGCTCAGTCGTGATGTTCAAGACGAACAGAATCTTATCGCAGCATCTCGCACTTCGCCAAACATCTAGCAGCCTGATGAAGCTCAGCAAGAGATCGAAGACGATCAAGCTGACGAGGATGACCTTCCGCCAGGACCCGTCATGAATCATCTGAGACTGTTGCTCATGGGCAGCGAGCCATCCAATGGAGTTTTGACAAGCTCTGAACACGACGCAGGAGCTTTAATCCCGCCGTCAGAAGCACCACGTCCCAGACGACATACGATCGTCATCAATCGTCGCCCTAGTGCCCTGGCTCAAGCCTCGCCAAACATCAACAGACCCGCAGTCAGCGCAAGCAGCGGGTTGCTTCCGAATGGATCATCTTTGAACACCACAGCTCAGAATATGTTCGAAGCCTACCATCGGCAGAAGATAACCAATCCGTCCATGACACCTACATTCCAGGACGCAATACCGGGCGACTCAGTTAAAACACGATCTGCTCGTCGGCAATACAATCAGGAAGGGACAATTGGCGGCCGAAATGGTTCTGCCCGTGCTCACAGGCCTGATGAGAGCGCAACGAGAGGCTCACGAGTTGAGCAGAATGCAGATTCGAACAGACGGGCTGCAAGGGAGGAAGGAGGCGCTGGTGAGCTTGATCGAGCACGAGACCTGCCATCAGCACTTAGTGACCGCGAAGCGCTGAACGCTGCCATGGAAAGCAGATCTCCTGAACAAAACCCTGCACCGCCAATGGATCCCCCAGAAATCATCGTCACGGATAAGAACATTGTAAGCAAGCAGCATGCGGAAAGACTGTCCCTTGCAGATTTGGAAGCTAACGACAAGCAGAGAGTGAGCAGGATTCCCAGCACTGTCGCGTTCAGCACGGCATCACCTCGCAGAAGAGGAGCAACAAGTCAGTCTTGCAATGCTGCACCGCCCTCGAACGGGATGAACGACACTTTTCAGGCTCAGCAATACGTCAACGACGCTGTCAGATCTCTTGAACCGCAGCAGGCCTCGAACAATGGCAAGCAGGCAGAGAAGGGGATAGAGCCTGTTAACGATCAGGTCACAGGAGAAGAGGACGAAGATAAGGATGGCAACGGGGGAGACGCGCGGAAGTGATGACCTGGACTGTTATGAGTATGAGCTTGAAGTCAGTGGCGTAGCAAGGTCGCGGCGAGGAGTCGTACTCTGAATTTTCAGGAGGTCTGAACATGGTTCTTTCGATGTAACCAAGGTAGGTTATGTCATCATTACGATTCGCGATTGTGTCGATTGCGACGGCGAAATTGGCCGATACTTAACTAGTCCGAGCTGGCCTGTGTCCAGAGGCTTGGGGCATCATTCCAGCTCTAGCGCTCACCCTCTCCAGATCAGTGAGCAGTGACATCGCTTCCAGAAGCTGCCTGTAGATGCGAGCAAGGGCCAGCTTCAGGACCTATAAGAAATATGTCGAGATACTCCTACTTGCTTCCCGTCTGTTCAAGTCTCAGGCTTCTTCATGTTTCACGGAAGCTGCAAGCAGAGCTATCTTCCACTTACTTGTGAGTTCCGCCGTTATTCCCATACTGGGAACTTTGTTCGAACAGCAAAGCCGATCTCCCTGTCTTCCTGCAGACAACTTGCCTGTCGGTACAACTTCAGCATGGCAAGCAAAAAGCCCACGACACTTCCGCTAGCCAGATACAGGTGGACCAAAGAACAAAAGATCACTCTGCACATTCTGCGCAGCGAACATCAGCTCGGTTGGCAAGACACCTTTAAGATATGGAACCTGATCTGTGGCGGCGGCGAGGGCGTACCAAATAATGCTGCGGGGCTCCGTCAGGCATACGAGAAACGAACCGAAACCTGGAAGGATGGCATCGAACAGAAGAGATACACGGCAGTCGAAGAGAAGGAGCGCGATGAGGCTCGAGACGAGATCGTCAAGGCTGCTCGCGATGTGAGAGTTGAGCTGGCTCAGAGCTCAGATGCATCCGCACACCAGCCACAGGCACAGCAGCCGGCGAAGCAGCCACCGTCACGCCGACAGCAGCCAACAGCTCCTGTGGCGACCAGAGCAGACGTGAACCTGCCCGGATCGATCGTCACTCGACGATCAGCGGCGGCTGCGGCCGAGAAGAAGATCAAGAACAGCACCGTCGAGGACATTGCAGTCGAAAACAATACTCACCCAAAGAGCCGCGGGATGAGCGATGCTATCAAACATGAGGATGCCGATTACACAGAGAACCTTCCACGACCTCCAAGAACTCAGCGCCAAGAGGAGCCGCGCACTGTCTTGCGAGGAGCAAAGACTGATCTTGAGTTAGGAGATATCGAGCCACAGAGTGATGAAGAGGAGAGTGGCGCACAACTCGCCCAAGACAAAGGCGAGAGAGAGAAGAATCGAAGAAAACCGGAAGCTGACATGTCTCATCCACACATTAATGGGGCGGCGGAGGGCCATGACGACAAGCTCAGCGATATCCAGGTCGACATCGAACCCGAGTCTCGCACCCGCAGCAAGCATGCAAGAGGCCTTGAGCCTGCATCCAGTAAGGCTGGTCTACAGCAGACTGGAGGCGCAAAGTCTACAGCTTCCGCAAGTGAGAGGAACTTCGGACCTGGATCCGCAGAATCTGCGACTCCTTACCTGCGCCATACTATCGAGACGCTGATCGGAGATTCCGGAAGGTATCGCCTCTACCGAGTCGAAGACAACGCTACTCATGCCGAAGGCCAGACGTCGCCTCATTACTGGATTGAGAAGAATAGGAAGATGCGAGAAGCAGTACCATTGAGCATTGGTCAGATAATCGATCGACTCTTGCTTGGAACTCCTCTAGCCGATGATCTTTGTCTACTGATATCCCAAGCACTGCAAGAAGAAGGAGCCTCAGGTGAGCTAGAGTGGGGGCGGCAGACGATGATCGAGAAACAAGGACAATGGGCGCTTCCAGCAACGAAAGTCATCCAGTCGCCGTAGAACACAAGTTTGCACAGCAATCACTCCATGGAAATCCCCCAGACGAAGCACCAGCTGCTCGCCAGAAGATGGAATCTGCAGAAACACGATCATCGAGTCGAAATGCTTGTCAGCGAGACTCTGGACACGAACCTAATGGGCAGCTTCATACAATTGAGCTTGCTGGACCGTCTTCTCTTCGACAATTTGAGCCATAAAAGAGTTACCTCGGCACCGACCACGATGGGAGTGTACCAGACGCTCCATCACTTCCCCAGTCCGGAACGCGCACGGCAGCTCCGGAGGCGTCCATGATTGACCCATCTTCGCGGGTGAATTCCGATCCGGACTTTCAGAAACGCCATGTCGACGGCATGGCCGAATGTACCACGCGGGCTGCTCTTGACGAGGCTGCAAATCCATCTCGTGAAGACCGGCTGGCAGAAGGTCCACTTTCTGGCAAGAGTGACTTGCAGGAAGGGGAGAAGACAGCTGGTCCAGAACTTCAGCTGGTAGACGGTCCTGAAAGACGTCTTCGAGGACGGCAGGGTTGGGATGATGAGGATGAGGAAGAAGCGGAGGCTGCACGAGGAAACGGTAAGGGGCAAGCGAAGAAGAAAGGTTGGAACTGAGCATGGACATGACTGTTTTGAGGTCTTTGAGTGTTGGTTTGAAGGTAGAGCGAGGACAACCGACTGCCGAAGGAACTGCACGGCTACCCATGTCAGAAGATATTCTTCTTCAGAAGATCTGGTATCGTGGCGCTTTCAATCTTTCTTCGTTCGGCTAGCATGAGCAGATAGAGATCCCAGTCCTCGGCGCGGTCATGGTCTGTCACACCCTCACTTGTCCTGCTCCGTGCAGTTCTTGCGATGTCACTTGAGAAGGACTATGGAGCTGCTCAGTCTAGCAGGCCGTAGGATGCTGTGAACTATGAGGCTGAAGCTATGGCTTCAGAGTGAAATCGCTTCAACGCCTGGTTTGAGGAGCTGAATGGGACGAAGGAAAGTGTACGAGTAATGATGGATAGGCCACACCGCCTGCCAAAACCAGTCCTTCCACTGCAAGAATGAGACGAGGACCGCTCTTGTGAGAAATGTCATGAAACTAGGTGAGAAGAGCAGACGTTAAAATGCTGAAACAGAGATGTTCGTCAGAGGGAGTTGATTGAGAAAAATGACAAGCTTGCCACCAATTTTGGTACCCATTGTCTAGACAAAGTAGTATACAGAGTGCTACCGATGCCAGTCTCTCCCAGGTGCGGTCTCAAGACCTGGGTATGAATTCCCAAGTCTCTTCCGCCGGTGGGGAAAGACCAAACGGCATAACGCCCCAAGTAAAACGCAGTCTCAGGATAGCGGACTTGTCGTCCACGTCCCTTCTGCTGGTATTGAAAGATCAAACGCCAAAACGCCATGCCACAAACAGATGCGATGATAGGACAACCATCTGCACGCCCTCATACTGGGTCTGTCGTGCGAGGCTGCCCATCATGTTCCGATCCCATGCAATGATCTCTCTCTCTTCCTCTCTCGCATGCAATCATCCCAACTCTAGCAACGTACCTGCTCATCGACCGCTCTACAACTCATTATCCGAGTCGTAGTCGGAGTTCAGTATCGTCACCTCCGAGTCGTAATCGGCATCCGAGTTAAGGACCGTCGCCTCCGAATCGTGCGCCGCATCGATGTCCATGCCATCTTCGCCAGCCCCGCCGCGCAAGTGGAGAGACGATCCCAGCTCAGCCGTAGCTTCTTGAATGCCAGGATCCATCATCTGTTGCTCCGGCTGTTGCGTGACTGGGCGAGACGCTGGTGTCTCCATCGTACTAGCTGGACCGAATCTGGAAAGAACCATGCCGATGCCGTGGTCTTGAGGAGCAGATGTTGGAGTCACGCTCTCCAGGACCTCGCCGCCCGCAGCTCGGATGTGTAGGCCCAAATACGTGTTTGGCGCCTTGCTGACGATGAGGGCAGCTAAACGTGAGGTGTCGCACGGCTGGCCGGGCTTGAAGGTAGGACGAAGAGTTCGCTCCTTGCCCTTCACGCCCTGATCGACGATGCTGGGACCACGAGACTGGAACTGAGCCTCGCCGCTGGAATAGTCGAAGACGTTCCCGACTCGCTCCTCTGGAACGAAGTCTGGCGATTGAGATCGACGGCGGCGTTGTGGCTTTGACGGCGCCTGCTGTTGCGGCTGAAGGTTGGCCAAGTCATCGGCATGCATCTGTGCCGCTAGGGATCGAAGAGTGGTTCGACCACGAGGCGCTGCTGGGGCGGCGACGTTGGTTTGAGCTGGCTGAGCTGCCGCTGGCTGGGAAGCATCCGGCACTGCTGCTGCTGGCCCGTCGTCCGCTGCTTGTTGATCTTCTCGAGCGCCATTCTCCTGAGCACGATCCACCTCAGCGTCTTCGTCATCGTCGCCATCGGCGTATGTGACTGGCTGACGGCCTGGACCAGCGTCATCAGAGTCAGACTCAGAGGAATCATCGTCGTTGTTGGCAGTTGACTGAGTTGCTGGAGCACGTGGCAAGTTTCCAGCTCCGGGACGACGAGACCGCTGGGTGATGCGCGGGGCGTTGACCCACCATGCTGGTGGAGCGTCTGGCGGAAGCGGGATGGTAGGTAGCCCAGCTTCAGAGGTCGCTGCCACTGCTGCGTGTGGAGTAGTGGTCAGGGTGATGTTGAGCGCGTGAGCAGCCTGCTGAACCCAGCTGCGAGCTTCTGCACGCGCGCCCATTTCAGCCGCCGTGTGGGTACCGATAGGCTTGATGATTTGCTTCGCGAACATAGTGGTACGGCGGACCCCGCCATGGGCGGCGTAGTCGTCCTTGATGCGGTAGGCAGGCTCACAGAATCCGGTCTGGTGGTAGAAGATTCGGTTGTGGATCTTCTCCCAGTTGGAGTCGGAGACGTTCTGGTACTCAGTCTTGATTATGTGCATCGCGTGTCGCTCGTGCGGCTTCCAGATGTGCTTGTTCGGGACGCGCTGCACGACCCCGTTGATGATCTGGGGTTGAGTCGACATTGTGGAAGTGCTCAGCGGGTGTTTCGCCGAGAAGCTGGTCGGAGAGATTGCGAGATGTTGTGGCTGGGTGAACTGGCCGTCAGGGAGAAGTGACCTGGCTGTGCAGTGGCGTGGAAGTGGAAGACGGTCGTCTGCAGTCTGTCTGATAGCTGCGGTCGTGTTGTCCGGAGTGTGTGTGTGTCCGTCGGTGGCCGTGTCCGCTGTGATTGTGGTTGTGGGTGTGTGCAGGCAGAAGGAGAAGTTCTGGTTGTCAGGCGGCGGGCTTTTGAAGAAGTAAACATGTCAACGCGTCGGGCGTCGTGAGGTTGTAAACATGTGAAAGTTGAGCACACAACACATTCTGTGTGTGAAGGCGCGGGACACAATCTCGTTGTTTCGACGTCGTGCAGGTCAGATGTATGCTTTTGTATACCGTGAATGCGATTGTATACTTGTTGAGCAGAGGAGAACGAGAGATGATTACGCTCCATCTCCTGGCGGAATGTGGACTGGAGGAGAAGGGCCTTCGAGTTTGCGAAAATTTTGCGTCGAAACAAGGTCGTAGATCCAGTAGCCGCGAGTGAGACACGCATGGGACTTGTTGGAGTCCAACAATGCCACGAGCAAGCAGCGGGTGAGACAATGGCCTTCTCCTGGATCCTCGCGCGGCCTTCTTTGTCGTGCTATGAATGCGAGTTACTGCAAACCAGGACACGTCTGCGTGGACGAACAAGGGCAATTGATAGGATGAAACATTCCGAGGGGATCTGAAGTGGAAGAGCTGACTTTCGAACGTCCAGATGATCGATGCGCTGGCATTGTAGAAGCTCAAGCAGCCAACAGGTGCTTCTGCATCTCCTGTAACATCATCGTATGCCTTTCGTGGGATGGAAACAGTACAATCGTCTCAATGCAGCCACTCGTTTTGCCGTGTTCATCTCTTCCATCCCCTCCACCGTTGACCCACCTTCATCTGAGGCCCTCGCGCTCATCACCAGGTCTGCTGGCTATTCAGGACGGTTCAAATACTCCCTCACGTCTCCTTTTTTCAATCTTACCTCTCTCCGCGAATCTCAGCGCTGGTGCTTGCATCCCCTCAACCATCCCGGTCCAACATCACTCGGCTCAGACGCTTGCTCTCTCGGTGTTGGCGGCAGGTTGGCGGACGGTGGAGGTCCTGATGGCAGCCAGCGCTTGTTGATAGCTCGTTGAGCGAGGACGACGGTGAGCGCGAGGCAGAAGCCGACGAAGATATCGGTAGATTGCTTTTGGAAGGGCATGACGCGCAGATTTTGAGGAAGCGGGTGAGGTGGAGGGGGCGACGGTAGCTCGGGCAGTCAAACCTGCTGCGGAAACAAGTCAGCTGTATGTCTCGAAGGGTTTGGAGTCGAAGTCAGTGTGGTCGAGGTTGGCTCCCGGTCTTACCCTTTTGAGGTCGTTCAAATCAGTTTGCCACAGTTGCTGATTGTGAAGTTCCAATCGTATCTTTGCTAATCGGCGCCGATGTGTTGATCAATGGCAGCGCGGAAGACATGCGGATGATGAAAGTGGTGCAGAACAGGGTCGAGGAGGAGGAAAGTGATGGGCGTCTGGGTGCGGGCGGTGATCTCAGGCAGCTTGTTTTGATCTTGGCGTGAATCTGGACGCGTACGTCAACACCACTATGAGCAGCTTCAGTTAGTATGAAAACGAAGTCTCTTCTCCAAGTGCTAGCCGAAGCCAGCGACGTGATGAAAAGATTGTGTGATCAGAACCGGCTCGGTTGAGAGTCACGAGAGAACATCAAAAATTGCGAAGGACGGAGATCGCCAGTCTCTGTCAACAGGTCACCTCTCACGCTGTGCAATGCAAGAGGGAGAGCGCCACGGCGTGCAATGCAGGCTCATAACCTGCAGGGCCAGGTATTCGTGAGCACCTGGTCACCTGAAGAAGAGTTAGCAGTGTTGACGAGAGGAGGATGGGTTGATGAATGCTGCCTTACCCCCAATGTTGTGGTTCAGTCCCCAAAACAGGAGCCCTGCCACGCCATGAGAAGAAAAGAAGATGGAGTGAGAGGAGAAGCGAGCGAAGGTTAACATAGCTATGGTGGTCCAAGCTCAAAATCGCCCTAGCGTGCTAGAAAGTCGCACTCATGACTGCGTTTGCACGATTTGATGAGCGGAGTCATCGAAAAATAGGTGAGCGTCCATCAAAGAAGGTCAGCTAGAGGTGAGGGGGGGGGGGGGGGGAGCCAGGAATGGTCTGCAGCGAGAGAGGTGCCGACGGTGCCAGAGGGCAGCGCAGTCGCTAGGCGCGTGCTTTGTCTACTCATTACAATGCCCGTGATGCTTACCATTGATCGGTTGAAAAGAGAGGCACCGACGATTGGAAGGGTGGATTGCTGGTTGTAGGTACGAGCGCAGTGTGTCCAGCCCAGCTTGTCTACTAGTAGCTTCACATACGTCCACCTCTACGTATGACAGACAGATTGTCCACAGATCGATGCAACTGGGGATGCGATCCTACTATGATGACGCTCTCGTTGAGACTCCAAAAGCGAAGACGAACTGGCATACATATGCTCCTGACGATGTTCGTCTGCCGAGATCTTGAGTACGAATATTTCGCGACTACCTAGGAATCTGCGAGCCTCCTACGCGAGACAAGCGTCTTATGAACGCGGTACAGCTGTCTGACTGCCTACTATGGAAACACACGAAGACTCAATCACAGGTTGCGGCTCTCTACAGCTCGGCGCCAGGCTCAACGCGGCTGAACACCGTTTGCATCTGACGTACGGACCTCGAATTTGATTCCCCGCAGCGCTTGAGCCCATCTCGCTCATCTTGCTCTTCACCTACAATCAACCTGCCATCAACACCGACCGAGAAATACAATACCATCGCTCCCCTTCTCTCGCGCCTTCATCGATCAAGGTGACCTCTACCTCCACGTTCGAATAGACCTACATATCAGCGCCAAGATGTCCGCCAACCACTGGCTTCACCGAGTTCAGGACGATCTCCTCGACGATTTCCGACGCACGGAAGGCCAGCCTGCCGATGTTATCGAGATCTACATCTTCATCAAGTACCGCGATCAAGTCCTCGTCGTCCAGACAGGACTCGACGTCTGGCAGATCCCAAAATGGACACTCCCCGCCACCTCGAACGCCGCACCGCCCAAGATGCTCGAAGAGCAGGTCTGGGAGAAGATCCTTCCTCTGATCCAGCAGAACACGATTACGAGCCCGCAGATCATCGATTTTGCTAACCCGTCTCTTGCCGCTCACTACATCGACCGCAAGCTGCGCATGCCTGTTGTCATTTCGGTTACCGGCGCAAGTATGGGAGACATGGGATCCATAGGAAGAGACGCCATCCTGCAGCAGAACAGCGACTGGAGCGCCATGAAGCTCCTCCCGATCAATAACCTCCTCGATCCGTTCGAGAGATATGTGGAAGCGAAATCACAAGATTACGGAGAAGTGTCGCCATCTCGCGTACATCAGCCCCCCTAGCCGATCCCCAGCATTCGACCCAGTCCCCGTCGTCGTCTACTACCGCAGCCACACCCTCTCGCGTTGGACTTTCAGAGGCTTAGGAACCTTCGTCTAGTCTTAGAGAGTGTTTCTCTCGACTCGGAAGTAGTGGAGCATCACCAGCCTGCAACGCGGTTAATGTCGAGGCATACATTATGTCCGCTAAACGCCCAGCACTGCCAGCGAAGAAGAAACAACAACAATCTCCTCAGCCGTCATTGCCTCAGGAGCCTGTAGACGGGGCACCGGCATCAAAGGTTGCTACATTTCAATATATCTTCCTCGTCCCTCTCTATTCACACATATCTCTCCCTCTCTGTCACCCTATTCTCGAGCACTCAACTTGCATCCTGTTGAATCATCAATGCCGTCCTAAGGCCCGCGTCCAGGACATCCTGTTATGCGACCTCTAGGAGCTTCGGCAACGCCGTCCTTCATGAACGATCCCGGCATCAACCATAGTTCTTATCAATCTCAAAACGCGGATATGTTGAGTTCAAGTCGACAGACTCTACTAAGCGGTAAGCACCTTGTGCTTGTAATTCGGCTCGTATTATCTTGCTCATTCTGTTCCTAGGTCGTCCTTCAAGCTTCGTCGTCCATGTATCGTTTTCTGATCTGCCAGAGAATATGCACCCTGCCTCTCGCCACCAGCTCGTCCTGAAGCTCGTCCTCTCCTGCATCACAATGGAGAGCATCGTCCGCTCCGACCCACTGCCCAAGGTGCTCGTCCTAGAGCCGCAAGTAGCCATGTTATACGACATCCCACCAGGCCTATTCCTTCTGTCGACCAGTAAGAAGATCATCGACAAGATCAGAAGCGCGGATAAGCGCACGGGGATGATCGATCAAGAGAATTTGGATAAGCCGTACCGGGTCGTGGGATGGATTGGGGACGAGGAGGAGGAGGGTGAGGGTGGGAGGAATATGTTGTTTCCGAGTGGGGAGACGGAGCGAATGTTGTTTGATGGGGAGGGGAGGGCGAAGGTTGGGTGGGTTGAGGAGGGGAGTCAGGAGTTTTTGTTGACGGATGTGGATATGCCCCGTATTGGGTGAGCGGGCTTGTGACGACGCCTGCGAAGAGGAGACTGGATAGTAAAGTACACTTCATTGGAATCTTGTACCTCCATGGGCCTTAATATAAGAGATCGTTGCCTCCTCTACACACGGATTCTCAATCAAGGTAGCCTGCCTTGCCAAGATGCTCGGAAACAATGCCCTAATGATAGCTCACATTAAGCACAAGTAGATTCTTTGCACTGGAGCCTCACGGAGAAGCTGGCCTCTGAAACAACCTAATAGTAGCGTATACCCCATTCGAACTCCATCCCAAAAGGGGTGCATTTGAACGAATTACGTCCTACCAGACGTCCAAATCGACAATCCACGCAGCACGCCGCGCTATATGGCCTTGAAAGGATCGCCGGACAATATTTCACGCTTAGTTCAAGCGGAGTCATTCCACTGGAGGATCTGTAAGACCTGGGTTCGTCTCGCACTTTGGGTCCAGCGGTCGAAAAGAGGAGACTGGGCGGTAACGTACACTTCAGTGGAACATTGAACCTGCATGGGGCTCTTTCAAACAGGCCACGACCTGCTACGCATCTTTATGAACAGTCCACGCAGCCCGACTCACCGTAGGGCTTGGACAACATCGCCGATCAGTAGCTGACAATTCCTTCAACTGAACTGGATCCAGTGGAGACTCTCGGAAGACCACACAACTCGCCTCGCAATATGTCTTCCTTTCGAAGCGGCCATTTCCCGCTACACATCCGCACCTACAGGCCATGCAACCCAACCTGCCATTGTGCCTAGAGACAGCAGGCTTGAGACTAGCTCACACCGCAGTGAGTTAGGGGCTGCGCACTTGACGCTCTCAGGGAATTTGCGCTCTTCCGCCCGTCCGTATTAAAGAACCAACGTAGCAGATCCACAAATCAACGTAGAGCGCATTGGAAGCGTTCAAGCTGGGCTAAGGTGCAGATGATATCCCAGGTACACTTACTCACGCTGAGAGGAAGGATCAAGGATTCGTTTTCGGCTGAACATTGAGGTGCTTTAAGGTTCTTCGAAGTGCATTGAGGCTCTTCGAAGTGCATTGAGGTGCTTCGAAGTGCATACGGGTGCGTTGAAGTGCAGTGAGGTGCTTTGATGTCCTTTGAGGTGCTTTGAAGTGCTTTCAGGTGCATTCCGGCTCTGAGGCAGGACTTTCGCGCACCGACAGGACCATATACCTCTTCCACAACAAGCTGATGGTACTGATGCCGACTTGATTTCGTCTGCATTCTTGATCGATACGCGTGCTAATATCAAGCCGCAAGATCATGCCGTAAGTACAGCCCTGCTAAGTACGAATATCATTCTCGCATTGCTCCGCGGGAAAAGAAAATGACTGCCGCACAACAGGAAGACGTTGATACGAGCACCATACCAGAGGGAAAAACAAGCATAAGGAGGAAAGAAGCATCAAACGAGTGCAAAAGCTCAGAGACGTGATACGTGCTACAAAACCCACGTGACGATCAGTCATGGCATCTCCATTATCTCCCTATCTCATGATCCTCATCACCTCAGACCCCCTCTCAGCCATCCCACGTCCAGCATTCCATCCTTTCCTTCCTCACAGCATCCCATCAATTACTCCGAAACCAAGCACAACCCAAAACCCCCTTCAGTCCCAAATCCCTCTCCCATTGATCCAAATCCGCCCACATCCTCTTCAAATTCCCCATCTCCCTCCCCTCCCTCGGCGCAAACCTCCCCCCCTCAAACCCCTCCGGCTGCTCATACACAAAAAACGCATATCGATGCGGAGCCGACCCCGGCGGTGGAGCAGGACCGATGTAGTTCGCAATAAACGGTTGATCAGATTCGAGAGCGTGGGTTGTGGGGTTTAGGTGGAAACCGGGCTGGATCCAGTGGAGGATGGGACCGAGGATGGGGAGTTTGGGGAAGGGGGCGTCCATGTCGAGACAGATGATGAGGTAGGTTTTGGAGGGGGAGGCGGGGGAGAAGGAGAGGGTTGGTGGGGATTGGACTTCTGTATGGGTGTTAGATGGGGATGGAAGATGGGGTGGAGTTGGGAAATCTTACTGCTACGAGGTACGAAGTCATCGTTTGCGATTTGCTTGCCGTCGATTATTAAGCCGAGAGACGAGGTGGAAGGTTTCGATGCGGCCGCTGCGAGCGCATCGGTGGCGCTCTTGTTGACTGGCATGCTGGAGCTCAGCCTTCCTATTTTGGGTGTCTACAGCAATCTCACAGAAACAGCATCGTTGCGATGGCAAGTTCGCTGATATTTAAGCTCACGATGTCACAGGATTGTATTCCAGATCTCACCAGCACCCGCTGACGCACTGCCGGCGATTGGCATTCGAAATCGCCTATTCCGGTTAACGCGGCGCGGCGAAGGAAGAACAAAGCTGGAAGGAATGTGTCCATGGATCGATTCCTTTGAGGTTTGCGCAAGAAGCGGAGCGTTGTCAGGCCGGTTTCGGTACCGAGCCGGATGTGGTATGCTTCCGGTTCAGGCAATTTTTCTAGTTTGGTAAGTCTGGTGGGACATGGTATTCATAGTATATTGTAGATTGTTGGTTGCTGTCTGCGTCGGAGAGTAGGAAAGATGGTTTGTATACTGATGAACGGCGAAGTTCTTCTTGTAATGCCATCTGTCTCGGTAAATTATGTACCTCGTAGATTGTGCGCCTGCCACGATTCGAATTCTAGCGCTTGCTTTTCGATGTTCCCGTTCTATCGTTTCCCATCGTCGCATCCTTCAGCGCATATACCACCACGTCAAGATCACCAGCAGAATGGGGACTGCGAGAGCAACATACGCAGCCAGCCAAGTCTCCGCCGGAACTGGAGAGTTTGCTCTCGACTGTTCTTGCTCCGCGACTGCGAGATGAGGCTTCTCATCCAACATTTCCTCTCCAACTTGATCCTCATTAGCAGCGGCGCTCGTCGTGACGCATGTCTTCGCCTCCTCAATGACCTTCTTGTATACGGGAGGAGCAAGCATCTTCCTCACTCCCTCCCCAGTCAACGCATCTCGTCTCTCGCTCTCCATCTTGACAGCAGACCAACTGTACACCTGCTGCCCTTTCTGCCACTTCTTCGCTCCATGCCGCATGGCAAGCATGACCTCTACGACATCTTCGATGGTGCCTGAGCTCATATCGACAGAAGCGGAGACGGTGCCGCCAAACTTGTCAAACGTGATCCCGACAGTTGATGGTCCAAATGGGATCGCATGGGCTTCTTTGGGCTTGATGGACGAACAGCGCAGGAGCAATTGCTCGGGCTCGGATATGCCCTTGCTCCCCCTCAGGTCGGCGTGAAAAAGCATCTCTTCAGTCTTCTCATCGACACTCATCTTCATGAAGGCCGGGAGGTGGCCATCAATGCCGCGGTCAATCATTTCGCGAGCAGGGAGGCGCTATTCGGGCAGCAAGAGCATCTCCCGCTCTCCGATCACGGGAGGGACGCCGGAAGCTGACTCTGGCGTCGCAGACGTTTCATCATCCACGGGAATATGAACAGGAAGACGTGGTTCTGCGCTATCGTGGGTGCCGGGATCCAAATTCTGTGCATTCCCGCCCACCTCCTGAGGCAAGAGAGCGCAGGGCTTTGACGAAGTTCTCTGTCGCTTTCGAGCACGAGAGCGCCTAGGCGGCAAGAAATTCTCCATTGCTGTGACAGCCATGGGTGATGGTAAGGCCTCCGTATCATCGATGACGGGAGAAAGAAGGAAAGGAAGCGGAGAGCGATCCAGATTTTGCCGGTCTTCTGCTTGGAGTGCTGGGCTGGTCTCTTCTAGTGCTTGCGGCTCGACGTCCAAGACCGAGGAGATGTCTTTTGGATCCCAGAAATCCGGAGCAGGCCCGTCAGCGTCGACCAGACATCCATGGTCTGAAATGGACTCTGTGTGAGCTGCATTCTGCCCAAGGTCTAAGCCGTACTTTTCATTCGGTGACTCCATTTCATCGCCCGCAGTATCGGTTTCAGCAGGTAGTGGCGAACCAGCATAGCCAGAAGCAGAGAAGGGAAGATCGTCGTTTCCTGGGAGACATTGATCGTCTGGCGTTGGTGGAGAACAATCGATCTTCGGGCAAGGCAGGAAGCCCGCGAGCTTGACTTCCGCCGGAGAGAGATATGTAGGAAGAGATGCGTAGCATCTCCCACCACAATGGGCGCCCAGCTTGCAGGATAGGACGGCCTTCAAATGTCGTTCCTCATGCGGAGCCAGCTTCTCTTGCGCAGCAGGAAGTAGCAATTGGGCGGAGCGGACGACCAGATAGTTTCGAAGTGCTTCTTCCACGGCTCGAAAGGCGCGCTCCTTGTCTTCTTCGGTAGTGATCTCCTCGGCACCATCCAATGCATACGCTCGAATGGTTTCGATATCATCGGGAACCAGCTGGTGTACCAGGTCAGAAGACACGATGAGCTTGAGAACTTCCTTGCACAGCTCGAACCAGTTACTCGGCAAGTCAGCTGTTTTCAGCACAGACGACAGCATCTGTCTCAGTCCCAGAATGTTCTCAGGCTGATCAAAGTGACAAGACCGCGGCTTCTGACCCTTCTCGACGACCTGCAGCTTGTGCCTGGCCTCCTCACAGATCTGCTGCCGGAGGACGACTGGGCCAAACTTGCTGATGAAGAGCTCATGGACTTCTCGAAATCGAGCCGCTTCCCGCTCTCCTAAGCCCGTGCCAGACCGGGATGCCAATTCCGCCTCAAGCTCGTGGATCTGCTGCTGGAGCTGGGGCACATCGTTCGAAAGGAGAGGTTCAAGAGAAGATTGCGCAGAGCTCAGGATCAGCTGCTCAGTCAGGGCCGAAGTCACCTCGACCGTGTTCTCAAAGGTAACATCTTGCAGACTTTTGGGCTTGGCATCTCCCCAGTAGTGCATGGCGGCGGTCGTCACCGGTCTGAGAAGTCTTTGACTGGGTCGCGCATGCGACAACGGAGTGGGTGCGATCGGGAACGAAGGGAGCTGTAGGCGCAGGGGGCGCTGGCGGTGGTTGTGGATGGCCCCGGCAGACGCGGCCCTCTGTTGGCCAAAGGAGGAGGTCGATGTTGAGGAAACTGTCTGGCCTGGCCGCAGAAGTGCTTTTATAGGTCCAGTGGCGGCCCGTGCATGCGTGGTCATATATTCGGACGCTCGTGAAGATGATGAAAGGATAGATGCGGCACAGCAGATGCTGGCAACGGTGGTGGAGGGCCGCTTGTGGTGAGCGTGAGAGGATAGACACGGCCCAACAGAGACGATGGCGGCGGAGCTTGAGGCCAAAGTGGAGGCGGCCCTCTGTTGGCCAAAGGAGGTGGTCGGTGTCGTAGAGAGTGTCTATTCTGTCTGCGGCCGAAGTTTTATAGGTCCAGTTGAGGCCCGTGCGCTCGGAAAATCAGATGCTTAGACGCTTGTGAAGAGCGGAAAGGTGCGAGACGTAACGGTGGAGTCACCAGGGATGAGATGATGGCGATTGGCGGTAGGGATCCGGCGCCAGGCGCAGGCGGCCAATGTTGGCCAAGGAGGTGGTCGATGATGTTGAGGAAAGAGTCTGTTGTTGGATTCGGTCGAAGTTTCATAGGCTGGCTGGCGCGCATATGATGACAGAATCACATGCTAGAAAGCTGGTGAACGGCGATGCAGGGTCTGGATGTCCAAATTCATGTGCGGTGGTAGGTTTGCAGGTCCGCGTCTGCTCGTGGATGAACGAAACTGTTGTCGCAGGAGATTTGGTATCTGATGTTTGAGCATGCATGAGAAATTGTGAATTCCGTATGTTGGACGGCTATGGCACATACACTTTTCGACAAAGCTGTTTGAGGACAGTCGGCTGCGAATTTCGGATGGAGGAGCTTCGCACACTGTGAGATGAAAAGCATTCGTTGCTGTCACCCCAGCGTTTGTGCACTCACCTTCGTCCTCAAGCTGTTCACTAGGCTTCTCAAAAGAGATCGAGAGGTCGACAGCAGGTTCCCACCACAGCTAGATATCTCGCAAGTCGTCGTGTGAGTAGGCCGCTTCGATAAGAGCTTGTGCTCCCAGTTTGGGAGAGACATGCCGGAGAAGGCGTGGTCGGAAGGTACACTTCGAATCGACCTTGAGCCCAGGTATGCAGCTATCGTTTCACGTCGAGGTAAGCCGAATTGAAGACCCAGCAAGGAACGCAGTGGCGTGGTGCTAAAGACAATCAGTCAGACCAGCTAGTCTTGACGAGTGTTGTGCCATGGAACCCGGCGGAGGGGATTTGCGAAAGCGCAAGGATCGCCGGTGCAAAAGACTTCTGGTCTACAGAAGCTCACTGCGATACAACTCAGCTCGAGCAAGCAGCAGGCATTCACGACACTGTATGAGCTCGCAATAGTCTTGCCGGTGCGCTCGTCGTGCAGCCTTGGCGTGTGTTGATTGAAGAAACTCTCTTGTACGAACTCGTCGATTTGAGATTACTGCAGAATTGTCGCAAGTACGGATGGTGGCGTCTTTAAGTAAGCCGACTGCCATACAAGTCGGCTTGGGAAAGCGGCGGGTATCCAATCCATCGAAGAAGCGCGTCCAAATCTCGCTGAGGCGCTGCCCGGTCGGGCGCATACTTACCCGCGTCCGTCTAAATTGCTCTTACGAATGGACGAGCCTCACGTATCTCCCAGGTATGGGCATAGTCGTTGGATGTGGAACAAGCACGATGGACTTTCGAGACGGTGCTTGCCGAGCACATCGCGAGCCTCGAATGGAGTTGTGGCGTTGAATGCGGAGGCTTCAGTCTCTGACAGTTCCGCTGCTGCCGCCGGCAGTATGATAAAGAGGAGTTCCTTAAGGAAGTGCATGATGGATCGTAGATGGCGGCGGAGGAAGAAGTATGGCGCTTGATTCTTGGGGCGATTTCGTGACGATTTCCAGGAGAGTTGCTGCTGCTGGTGGCCGATAGACTGAGCGCGTTGGGCTTGAAGCGGAGGATTGTGCGCCACGTAAGAATTGTATTGTGCCTTGTGTGCGCAAGATGCTTGTGTGGGGCGGAGTGCGATGAAAAAAGATTGTGGAAAGTTTGAGATGTCTAAAGCCAGTTTCGAGAGACCCAGAGATAAGTGATTGTAACTGTCATGTTCAGGTCTCAATCGCCGAGATCCAAGTTGCTGACCAGCTGCAAGTACAGCAAAAACTGACCTTGCCAAGCCAGTATATCGTCGTCGTTCACCGGGAATGGTATGTCCCATCCAAGAGTTCCCTGTCGCAGAGAAGTGTTCCGAAGCCATCTCAAGTCCAAAGTCGCTAACAGATCGCGTCTCGGTGTTTGATCTCGCCGTTGTCATCATCCACGGCGACGAGCAAGTTTGAGGAACGCATAGGAAAGGCAGTGGTGTGTTGTCAAGGTATGTCCGTGAGGCCACCTAGTCTTGGCGAATGTTCATGGGTAGAAATTGTCGACGCCCGATTCTGACAGCGCAGGGGTCGCCGCAGTCCAGATCCGCAGCTATCGTTCTCCATCGTGGTAGGCAGAATTCAAGACCCCGCGTGGTATACAGCGGCGTGTTGCCCGATGCCGGAGAGGATCACTCAGATCGGCTGGTCTTGGCCAATGTTGTGGCATCGGGAGGATAGTCCCTCGCGACGACGAATCAAAAGGATTGCAGACGAAAGTGTCAGCAGAGAGAGCGTGGGAAATTAGGATGAGTACGAACGTGAATCCCAAATTCTGGATCAGAAATACATCAGCTATCAAAGAAAAAGAACCTGACAGGCCCACGTCTTTCACCTTGTCTTCCTTGTCCTCAGACTCTTCTCACCCGCACCCTCCCGTCAGCCCCGTGAGGAGGCGCATCTATCGTCAATCCAGCACCTCTCCAAAAAGACGACTCCATCGACAAGCCCCACGCTCGCATCTCCGGTGGCGTTGTAGTCGCTAAGAGCAGACGAGCCTCACGTATCTCCCAGGTAGAGGCACAGTCGTTGCGTGCGGAACAAATTCGATGCACTTGCCCTTGTTCTCCTGCGTGTTAATGTGCTCGACGACGTAGAGCGGCTTATCGACCAGGACCTCCGTTTCCCCGTCTTCCTGGAACTTTCCTGTGCACGTTTGACAACCCTCGTGGGTGTAGAACTGCAGATTGCAAGCTGCACGGTAATTAATTAGCTTTCATGATGGCATGTGATGGGAAGATCGGGATTGTGGTCAGGAGACTACGTACTCCAATCTTCGCCGAGATGCTTCGCCTCGAATTGGAAGCACTGCGTGACAAAACCAAAGTAATGGCATTGCTCCTTTCCGTCGTCTTTGATCTTGAGGCTGATCTTTTCCCCGATCTATCTATCCTGTTGCAGTCTCGAAGCGCAGCCATAGCCCATGAATGGTATGTTTTTCCCTTCGAGACGGTGCTTGCCGAGCACATTCCGAGCTTCGAGTGGCAATGCAGCTTCGAGCGGCGACGTAGTCTCGACTGAAGAGTTCGCAGGCTGAGCCATAGCTGTCGCTGCCAGCGCCGACAAGAGCAGAAGGAGGACACGCTCGGGAAACTGCATGATTGATTCGCTGGTCTTTGGTACTCGGATTGATGTCTCGACTGCGAGGTAATGTACGGTGATTCCGAAGGTGTTGTGGGTTGTGTATGTTGTGCTTACCATGTTCCAATCAAATCCTCGCCAAGACTTATTACCGATGCACCTCTTTTCACTTTCATTACTTCGTGGACAAAACTGACTAATGCCACGCCTCTGTGAGGACGCGGACACATACAGCTGGATGTCGCCTTGTTCTCGCACCCTCAGAAGGAAAGAAGGACCTTCGTCACTGCCACTGCTTTGCCAAGCATCTCGAAGTTTCAAGCACTACGTGTCCGAAATGGGTCGAAGCAGCCCGAACACCGTAGCAGTATCTCCCTGCCCATCTGCTTGACGCCCTCGCACTGCCGCTTACTGCAAAGTTGAGTATGCGCGCCAGCGCCGATGCAACTGGTCGTGGCGGCCGAATGCTAGGCTCGCAGATCACGAAGCGCCTTCCCGCTGGCCAAGAATGTACTGGCTCTCGGACTTCCTGACTACTGCGGCCCGAAAGGCGCAGTCCGAATATGCTTTCTGGAGAAGGCATATGAGAAACGAGATCCAGCGGGGCGTGCCAAGTGACAGACATGGATAACCCGGTAGATCGAATCTAGACTAAATTACCTCGCCGGCGACGGTCTGGAGTCTCCGCTCGCGGCCTTTACTCCCTCTTGTCTGGATTGTTGTTGAAGGTGCAAGAGACTTTCGAGAGCCTGGGTGAGCTCGTGCTCCAAAAGAAAATGGCAGGGACGGAACGCAGCTCCAACGCATTTCGCAGACATGATACCAGGCACAGTTCCGGAGCAGGTTCAAGCTCATCCCTACATTGAAGGGATATCAAATGTACCAGGCTTTGCCAGAGTAGATCCAGGCAGATTGTCGTTGAGCAATCCGGATCGGACCACTGTCGGACTAGCCTGGATGAAGTTCATGTCGTCCCCCCAATCCCACAATAACTCGTGTCATCGACAGCGGTTCGCTGCAGTCGTAAGCTCCATCATTGCCACAAGCGCGTTGGATCACCGGTTTCCGTCACGAGGCATCCAAAGTCCGCATTGACGGTCGCCGAGCGAGCGAGAACTGGCAGCAATACAGTTGCTGTCGTAGGGCTTTTCTGCAAGGAGACATGATTGAGTCGCATTTCCAACTCTCGTTTTCGTGTGAGTCCTCCGAATGAGCGATTCGACTGATTCCTTCACCGTCTTTTTGTGCTCACTTTCCCGCAAAAGCCTTATCCTTCTGCAACGTCCCTCCAATGAACGCCCTCAAGGCCTTCCACTTCATCGCCTGCTTATCCTCGGCACCGCCCTCAGCGCCGTCACCGCCATTCTGCTTCTCAACACTGCCATCTTGTCCCTGCGCGGACGCCAACTGCGCCAAATTTTTCCCAAATCTCTCCATCTCTCCCACCTCCATCTTCCGCTTCCTTTTCATGGCTCCAGGACGATGCTTCAGACTCGTCATGACCATTGTCCCGTCTCCGCCGGCAGTCTTCTTCACTCTTCTCTTGCTCTTCTTCCCCGCCGTACCCTCAACCTCCATATCGCCATCTCCGTCTTCCGAAACACCCTTCCACTCCTCCCCATCCTCCTCCTCATCCAATTCCGGCAGCGCATCTCCCAACCCTCCAATATCCGCTTTCATCTTCTTCGCCGGCCGTCTCCTCTTCAACTTCTTCTCCTTCGAAATCCCCGCTTCTCGCACCTTCGCGAGTAGCTGTCCATGCTTAATTGCCCTCTTATCGCGCTTACTCACGCGGAAACCAGAGTTGGAGTCGAAGCCGAAGTAGTCCTCCTTCAAGTTACTCAAGGCGTCTGGAGAGGCAGGTGCTGCGGTGGATGTGGATGTGGAGGATTCGGTGGGAGGAGCGTATTTGCCGCGGGGGTCGGCAGAGGAGGATTTGGCGGCGCGGAACCGGAGTGTAGTGCGGCGTTTGGTGGTGGGGCGGATTGGTGCCATTGTGAGGAGTGGCGGCGGTGAGGTAGGAAGAGGGGCGAGGCGGGGGTGGTGTATGTGTATTGGAGAAGGTGGAAGTGGTGGAGAGTGGGAGATGGATGAGGGTGCTGGAAATTTTGCGGAGGGAAGGTTTGCCGGCGGAGGATTGAAGCCTGAGGCAGAATAGAATTGCCAAGAGTGGTGTTGGCGGCAGCGATGTTGCAGCGAAGAGGAACAAGACACCACAGTGGACTTGATGTGGCCCATCTCAACCGATTGATGTGCGCATTACGAGCATCAAGGTATGTACTTCAAGAATCGAAATCTCTCGATAATGCCTCTTGACTTCATCGACGACACCCACGATCATCCACCATTTCTTCTGAACGACAACCACCTCTTCAATGCCACCAGCGCATCCTTCTCGTACTTTCGCATGTGGACTCCTCCTAATTGAACTGATTGAACCTCCCCACACAGTCCGCCCTCCCGCCGTCAGCCGAAGCCCAACACGATCGATCATAGCAATTGCGCTGCGGGTACGGGAAGCCATTGTAGCAGATAGCCTGGAACAAGCATCATCAGCAGGTAGACCAGTGCGTTCGTTGCGAGGACAAAAGACATACCGTGGACTGATAATCATTCGTACACACACTCCCGTAATTGCGAACTTGATTGCAATCGGTCGGTCCACGAGCGCGGTTGCGATCGGACAGGAAGCGGCCATTGCCGCATTGGCCTTGGAAGCCTAGATGAAGGGAATAGGTGTCAGTCGTGGAAGGGAAGGTCGGGGGGGTGGCGTACCATTCGAGTTGCACCAGTTTCCTGGCTCGCAGTATTCGCTGACGATCAGGGTGCCGCGTTGGGCCGGATCACAGTAGCGCTGAGGAGGTGGTCAGCTTGGTGGTCAGAGGTGGAGATGTACCAGCGTTTGAGAACAGAAATCTGCTGCTGGATGTGGGTGATAGCCAAGTGCAGGAGAAGGAATCGACCAACGGTTGAGATTGCGGACTTACCACTTCCGTATATCCGTTCCCGCACACCTGTCGCAACATCAGCATCAGCAAAGCCTACCGGTACTCTCCACAATCAGAACTCACGAAACCCTTCTGATTGAAGTCGAGCTGGTTGCAATTGGTGTAGTAGTAGCCGAGATTCTGCGCCGAGCCGCCAATGGCGAACGTCAGGGCAGCGGTCACAAGGACTCTGGTGACGGTGGCCATTTTTGTTACTGGATGCTGTCGCTGAGATATGCTTCGAAAGCTGCTGTTGGGGGAGTTGAAAGAGCGTGGGCGCAAATGCAAATGAGTGTAGACGCTGGCTGTGGTCGAATGATGAAGAAGAGAAAGCAGTCCGTTCAGGAGCGCGAAGAGAGTCGACATCGCATTTGGAAACAATCAACCTTGCGAAAATGGACCAGTCTAGACTTACTGCCTGTCTTTACTTCGCTCGCAATCATGCATGCCTTGGCGTTCATCTATCATACTTCGAGCAAGTTGTACCGCGTGACAGATCTCTTGGCGGAAAGGCTGATTCTTTTCGGATACTTCCATGTGCTGAATTGGTGCAGAGTTGCGGAAATTGTCCAACCGGGTGGAATCCAGTCTTGACCTTTCGGAAGAATGCGAGAGTCTCTCGGGGCCGGATCACAAAGACCTGGTCGAAGGTTTCATTTGGGAGAGTGCAAACTGGGGGTGAGCTTGAACCTCAACCTACAAATTCGGCCTGATGTCCCCTCGCCAAGTGCTTCGAAACTCTGGGCAGCTGCTGTCATTCTTCCTGGAGCAAGCGGCCGTTCGGGTTGTTTAAAGTTCTCTGAGGTCGGAGTGATAATCTGGACAAGAGGCGATGAAGCGTACCCGCCAGCAGAGATGCCTCTTCGGCGAGGTAATTTACTCCAGATTCGACCCACCAGGATATCCATGTCTGTCACTTGGTACGCCACCAAAATCCAATTTCGTCTCCACAAAGCTTATTCGGACTGCACGTTTCTGGACATTGAAGGCGGCGAGGGCGGACCGGTCGTTCGTACATCGCGAAGCTCAGCGATGAGGAGCACAAAAACGTCTGTGAGCAGGGTCTGATGCAGATCTGCCAGAGATCTCGTCAGCGGAAAGCGTATGATGTATCATGTGTGTAAGATGAGGCGAAATGAGAACGACTCTCTTATTGCGAAGCAGTTCTGCTTGGTCTTGCGGCCATCAAGACTTCCGAGGCATGTTAATACCTTCAGTCCTATGTGGGTCGCAAAGGTCTGGTCGAGTGTTGTTTGGCGACGGACTCATGTTACGATGTGGTAGACGTGGAACAAGAACGTTTGGGGTCGGGATTGTCTGAGCGGAATTGTTCCAATTTGCAAGCCTGAGGCATCTCGTCTCGTTCCTGGGTTGTCATATGAAAACAGCTGGCATCCCTTTCAACCAAAGAGCTCATGCGCTCGCGACGAGGACGTGCGCTTGTGTCTGCATCTGCCAGCCGACCCAGTCATTCTCCAACGGAGACCCCAATGTGATCCGTTCCCCCTATCCTTCTCTTCCACCTAGTCCTTCACATCCTTCTTGATGACATGCTCAAGGAGTTGTCCCAGAGACGTCCCCTCGTTCACTTCCCGGTGCACCAGCCCGCCGTCTCCCAGCCTCTCTCCCACGGTGGTAGCAATCCCCATGGTCTTCTGTGGCATGAGAAACTGCATGTTCAGATAAACTTGCGGGATACGCTTCGTGCGCTTGATGATGTTCTTGTAGTAGTCCAACTCCTCGTGCATCGGACGGAGCCAGATGATGGTCTTGTTGATCGGGACCCGAGACGGACCAGCAAAAGGGATGGCTAGCGGGGTGGGCTGCGACGATGGCGTTGAAGTCGATAAGACGAAGTCGTTCGCACTCGTAGTAAGTCGGCGGATGAGGCCGCGGCTCGCGGGTGGTGGAGGCAGAGATTGCGCAGCCGTCGGATTCATGGCCTCGTCGTAGATGGAGATGGAGACCGTGTAGGTCTTGTTGTTGTGGGCAGATGTGTAGAGGAAGACATCTTCTCCGAGCCTCTTCTTCGGACCTGGCGCGTTGAAGAAGTGGTTGACGGTGTAGTCGGTAGCGTTGGATGGAGTGCCTCGCGAACTGGACGGACTGGCAGTTGAGCGGAGGAAAAGGCGGCGCTGAATCTCGCTGCTGCCAATGACGGTGTCGCGGAAGGCGCGTGAGCTGCGCTTGGAGCGGATGATGTCGTTGTTGGGCAACTCGAGGAGGATATGCTCGAGGAGCTCCGCGACGCCGAAGACTCGAGTAGCAGCGTTGGCCATCTTGATCTTTCAAATGGTCAGTTTATTGAGCCCGAGACTGTGTGCAGAAGTTGAACAATGCATACTGTTTCAATGTTGATGTGGTGTGGTAGGTTAAGAGGCGGCTGGCAGAGCGTAGGTTGTTTATGATCGAGGGATGGCTGCTGCAGCTGCGAGAGAAATGTTGCGGCTCAGTGGAGACGTTGTGGCTCAGTGAAGAGGCGCGGGCTCGGAGGAGAAGCGCGGCGAAGACGGACTATCATTGATTGAAGCACAGACCGACGCTAGTTAAGGTCCTCTCTTGCATATGACAGCGCGGCGGGGTCACGGCAGCGGCTTTTCCTCGCCTCAGGCTCAACGAGAGAGGGGCTTAGCGGTCTTGTTGATTAGCCCGAGCACGGACAGGCGCTAGTTAAGGTACTCTCTTGCATGTGACAGCCCCGCGGTCGTCATGGCAGCACTTGTTCTTCGGGAATCGACTTGAGCAGAACGATCCACCGCCCTTGTTGATTTGCCCATGCACAGACAGGCGCTAGTTCAGGTACCCTTTCCATGTGACAGCTTAGTCAAGCCTCGTGTCTTGAAGCTGCTGCTGCTTCACCCTCGTCCAACGCGCAACACAATTCGAACACTCAAAACGCCAGCGCAACACACATAATAAGCTCATTATCCACCGCACTATGTCGACCGCAAGAGATCGCGTCTTCAGCATTCCAGAGCTGCTCGACTTGATCTTGCATCCTCTCGACCGCCGCCAAACGATTCGCTGCTTCGCCGTATCTCGACTTCTCCGCAACACCATCCCCAAAACGATCGCGTACCAACGGAAGCTCCTCCTGGACGACGATCGCACCCGTGTCCAGGAGAGAACTTACTCCACCCACTACGGCGCCTGGCGCGCCAACCCCATCGCACACTTCCTCCGCCAAAGCGCCAACGACCAGGACATCTCAACGGAATTCCGCCTTCCCAACGATCCCGCCACCGTCATCTACATGTACATGAAGCCATACCATCCCGAAAAGGCCGACAAGCTCGTCATCTACAAGATGCCGCACTCCGTCACCTGGGATAACAAGCGACTCTGGAAAGCGCCTTTCCTCCCGCCACTTTACCTCGACATGCGCTTTGCGATCCCAGCAAGCGGAACGATGGTTTGCGCGGTGATTGACAAGAGAGCGGCAGATGGAGTAAAGAAGCATGTGCAGGTGGATGTCTGGATGCCAGGACAGGCTGCGCTGGGCGAGTTGATTTTGTGGTTTGAGAAGTGGGAGATGGGGGAGGTGAACATTTGGGATGGGATTGGAGGAGTTTACGAGGATGCGAGGGAGACTATCACGTAAGAGATGGACCGGACGCTCTGTTGACTGCAGGTCAGCTACGTGTACGATTGGGGACTGGAGCATATGAGTGGGAATGAACAGGAACGAGAGGCTGGCCGTTCCTTGTCATGAGATTCGCAGACGATGTGATTTCTCCGCCCTTCATCGCTCTTATGCAACTCTTGCTCTGCGCGAGTCGCGGGAGGACGATCCAATCCCATTGCCCGTGTTCGATAAGCTGGAGACACGCTCATTCTGCTCCTCCGAGTTGTTGCTACATGGCCTCGTAACAACGACACATTGATCTCGAGCGCCATCAATCCCACTGCTTCCACAGGGGATTCCGTTCCTCATATCCATTCGATCGATCTCGCCTCTTGCGAACCCATTTCTTCAACTGCTCCACCCGCATACTCCTGATGCTTGCTGGGATGGATCTTGCACCTGTTTCTCCTCCGCCTCTTGCGTCCCCGTCCTTTTCTGTCAAACTCCCACTATTGGCGACATCTTCTCGCGGGACATACGTCCAATTTCTGGCATCGAAGACGTATGCGCTCTCCTTGGGCTCCTCCATCATCGGTCCTGGCAGCGGTGGCAAGTACGCATAATCCAGGTCTCCGCGCAAGCCTCCGTCAAGCCCGCACATGAGAGGTTTTTGGATAGTCCATCGATCTCTGTTGGTCTTGAATTTCTCATCCCAGATGGTCACGTAATCACGTTGATCTTCGGGGCGCAGCTACGGAAAACGCATTTGATCCATCTTCCAGTGAGCGTCTGAAATCTTGGGAGATAGGTTGAGGTACGAGTTTGGCGATTTTGCAATTCCGCTGCCTGCGTCGTCTAGTATTGGCCATTGTCGCGGAAGAGTGGCGGTGTTGCTGATCGATAGAAGGTCGCTCGGCTGCTTTGGAAATGGCTCGACTTTGACCAGTTGCGAGGCTCCCTTTGTGTCCTTCTCAAATCGCACTCTCTTGTTCTGACCGCCATTGGCGCGGTCTGTTGCCGCTTTGCGGAGGGTCGCCATTGATGTAGCTAGATGACCAGCTCAAACACGATGCTGAATCGTTTTCGTGGTGTCCGCGCAGAGTGATGCGAGGAAGTGATGGTTGTGGAGGCGGCATGTCGAAGCGCAAACGGCGAAGGATTCACAAGCGAACGATTCCATCAATCACAAGCGTCGAGGTGCATATGGTAGGGGTCTGTACAGCTCACATCACTCTTCCACATGATGCTTTGGCTTATGATAAGGCACATCAAGGCGAAAGTGAGACATCCAACCCCCATGACGCTGGTTGAGAACAGGACCGTTCCAATTGCGCTCACGTCTCTGTCTCACAGCCGACAGAAGCAGCAAGACCTTCTTGGCTACAACAGTCCTTGTTTCCTCCTTCACGGACTTTCCACAGGTGAACCTCTATCGCCTACCGGTATATCGAAACAAGATAATCCAGCTGTATAATACCATTGTGCACCTTGGCAACATAAAGGATAGCGCCATTACAATGCTATCTCTGACGCGACAAAGCCTTTCATTCTGGAGAAGAATATACTTTCACGATGCACACAACAGTTCTCAGCACGCGTTGCGTATCGCGATGGGGATAAAACAGAGCGGATTTTCCCTCTTACCTTCTTCTTCCCTCACATGCACACAAGCACACTTTCCACCCCAGACAGAGGTACCACAAGCTCTGCACTACAACACATCACACACTGACCTACAAGAGATCACAGGACTTGCACACACTTCATCGCCCTCTTTACACTCCCAGCTATCAGCCATCAACTGCCATGTCCAGCCGACAGAACAACCGTGCAGCGCCGGCGGCGGAGGTCATTGACCTGACCATGAGCGACGACGAGGACGAGCAGCCAGTTCATCCTCTCGAGCGGACCACTCAAGGTCCGAATGGACCCATTGTTGAGCGATGGAACCCCATTGAGGGTGTCTGGTATGTTCCTGCAATGCTCGCCAACCGTCAAGACGACAACGCTCACCGCTATGGCGTCTCAGAGACCACTGCTGACGTTGGCTCAGACGAGGAGGAGATCATCGATGAGGAGGAGATGGACCTCGATGCAAGCTCTGAAGCCGGAGGCCCGAACAACGATGACACCAACCAGGCCGCCTCTCCAGACCTGGATGCCGCCAACCGTGCCCGTGTCGATGACATGGTCCCACAGCTGGATCACCTCTTGCCAATCCCAGAGCCTCGCAACACCGGAGGGCAGGTGGTCACCCGTCGACGCATCGTAGCTGTACTCATCGCCGAGGTGGTTGAGATCGATGGTGTCGAGACGCAGCGGACAGGGTGGGCACACACCACCACTGATATCGAGGTTCGTCGAGCGGAAGAGGAGAACGGAGAGGCAGAGAACTAAGCGAGAGTGAGTGCGAGCGACTCGTTTCTGGAGCAGACGATTGCTGACCCGCCTGAACCACCTAACCAGTAGGAACCTCGGGGTCAGCAATTGATGTAGCGTGGGATTTTGCCTCGTTGTTTTCCTCCATGTTACCTTCCGATCAGCGTTTTCGGGTTCTCCGTCAGTGAGTAACTTGGCTTTTGGTCGTGTGTTTACTCATCATATGGCGGTAGGAGAGTATGTCGCCGATGGATTTGAGGTCTGCCCAGCAGTTTCAACTGCAATGTAACAATACTCAATGGACTATACTCGTCTACTTTCGACTCACACTTCTCAAAGAGTTCCCCCCTCAAGAAAATTGCATCATTGTGATAACCACTCTGGCCGTGCGAGATCCACGTTCTGCGTGATCTGCAAGACTTTTCCGATTGCTACAATCCCGCATGGGCATTCTCCGCCGTAACGAAGAGGCTCTACATGAAATCACACGAACCAACAGCTGCTAAAATCATCATAGTGGCCTGCTCTTGGCAGGTAGAGCTATGAATATCAACCTGCTCTTGCAGCCAGAAAGCCAATGGTCTCGCTTCTCGCCCTTTCCTCTTTGTGAGATACATGCAACGATGTGGGTAGCCAGAGAGGGAGGGAGGGCTACCTGGTAGAGTATATCGAGATCTCATGAGACATTTCGACAAGAACGAGCTTTCAGGTCTCAAATGCACCAACGGTCGCTTTGTGAGACTGTCTAGGAATCTGCACCATATGTTTAGCAGGACAGCCTTCCTCAAAGGGACCTCGCTCTTCTCTTCGTCCGTGAAAATTTTACTCTTGGTTCCCATGTTGTTACTCCTGGCCAATATAGTCTCTATACTCGATGAGAACACCATATACTCGCAGCCACATGCTCGCGAACTCCCGGCAGCTAACAATGCCTTTCTTCTCACAGTGATACTCTAATGCATTATAGCGTCGTGGCAGCCACAACCACCTTCACTCTATATGTCGGCAATGTCATTGTGAGCAGGTTCTCCCAAGTCACTTGCGATGTGTCGTGTGTTGGAGATGGGATTAAAAAGCCAGCCTTGACCTCTACTCTCTTTCGTTCCTCACACCCACATCGTCACATCTTTCCACCACACGCACAACCCAAACTTCAGCAAGACATACGACCAAACACAACTGCGACTACCTCCCCACCACTACGCACGGAACTTTTCCAACAGAAACCTCCAACAGCAACATGTCCGCGCGCCAAGACGACCGTGCCATGCCCGCGCAGGAGGTCATCGATCTGACCGGGAGCGACAATGAGGGAGAGGAACAGAACCAGGACCAGCCAATCCAACAGACAGTCGTAACTCCCCATGGTGATGTTGTCTATCGATGGGACCCCATCGAAGGTGTCTGGTACATCCCAGCTCTACTCGGCACCCAAGTTGACGGACCCAACGAGTCAGACGGCGGTGAAGATTTCATCATTGGCAACAACTCCGACGACGAGGAAACAACAGACGATGAGACTCCAGCACCTCGCCGTCTACATGGCCACATCGTCGCCGATGACTTCCAGGTTGAGGACGATGACGAGGGTACTCTGCTCGACAACAACCAGGAGCCAGAGAGCGAAGAAGATGGAGATGCCGATATGGCGGACGCCATCAGTGACGACGAGCAGATGGGGCGAACGACATCCACGCAGCCAACCGTGCTCGCATCGACGCTGTGCTCGGCGAGCTCACACAGCTGTTGACTCCTCCTACGCCTGCTCAGGCGGGCAACCGACCAGTTATCTACCGCCGAATCGTCGCAGTCGCTATTGCTGAGTCGGTAGAGGTTGATGGCGAGGCCATCGATCAGATCGCGTGGGAGTACGACACGACGGAGGTTCGGATCCAGCAGCCCAACTAGGCGGACACGGCATGGTAGGATAGTAAGGATTGATTCCGAATTTGGGAGATAAGGAGATAGAGACGACCAACCTGCCAGAACTACCTCACCAGTAGGAACCTCGGGGTCGCTCGTCCGGATTGCGTAGGGATTGATTTTGAATACTTGACTCTTACCGCCCTGTTCTGGCGTTCATGGATGTTTCTGAGTGGTTGAAAGCATATTTGTGGACTTAAGATTTCCTTCTTAAAGCGGAGATTGATGCAAGATGCATAGGTACCACGTCTGCGGAAGTGTTATTCAGCAATGCAATCGATTCGTTTCTGGTAGCTTACAGCTTACTTTTCATTACCACCCGCACGTTATCTCTCAGTCCAGTAATAGCGCAAGCGAACCTTAATGTGTGTTCACACAGACGTGGTGTCAGTAAAGGAAGGTTCCCGGAACAGGGAGCCGGACCAAGACCTCTGTCCGCGTATGTTCGCCGTTGAGCTGTGCATGCACAGAGAAAGTACTGCCTTGCGATACCTCTCGACCTGGACGGTATCCTAGAAGCTTTGTCGATGAAATGAAGCACTATCTTTTTGTGGGAAAGCTAGTGGGGTGAAGGGATTGCTAGACGCTTTACATGACGGAAATAGGGATCTTCTCTCAAGCTCTTTGGGCACTGTAACCATCGACTCGATCGAAGCAAGCAACCTGAAGTAGGATCTTTCGAGAAGCGCGTCGTTCAAATACCAGACGCATCGTTCTTCAAGCCGTGGTGCCCAGTTGATGGAGCTCGGTACCACTCGGCAGACGTCTCTGATGAGCTTCGAGCAAGTCCCAACCCGAATCCAGCAGAAGACATTAGGGTCCAAGGAGACTTCCTTAGCTCCCGATGGGGCGGGTCAAGCATTCTCGGCCAATACTTCTACAACGAGGAGGAGGATGATTTCCACGAGGAGATATCGAGAGAATTTGCCAGTGGTCTGAACCGCAACCGCGGTATCGTAGCATGATCCGTACATCATCACAACGCAAGTGAGGCGCCGCGTATTACCCATCCGTATTGCAGGTCGAGCATCTCGAATTAAAACCTCAATGAAGTAGACATGGATGTCTTCCGCTGAGGAGCAGACTCAGGGTGCGATCGATGGAGATGGTTCCGGGCTGGCGAACGATCAAGACTTCGGTGCAGAGGTAGCACGTCCAAGTCGAAGCCGTAAACAGAGCGCGGGTGCACCAACTCCCCAGCGAGCTTCAAGGCCTCCTGGAGGCTCCTTGCTCCGCAGATGTGAGTGGAGGCCAGGCGGCCTTCCGTTCTCGTGTCATCGTTATCGCTGAGGAGATCGTTGGAACTTATATCTGTCGGTCCACCACCTGTCACAATCCACTGTTGCATTGAGTTGGATCGAGAGCGAAGGAGCACGACGGAGAGGAGCCTCTTGCTTTCGTGATCAAACTGATAGATCGTAACTTATATGTATGAGCGGCCTGATTAGTAGGAACCTCGGCGTCAGTCGCCGCAAGACGCAAGTGCGTGTCAACTCCGCTAGGGGTTCGACTCCAGAGCCCTCTTTTTGGAGTCTGAGGGTATTGCATCTGATGTGTATGAAGAAGCAAACAGCATGATGTCCTGACCCGTCATCGCAGACTTCCACTCCTCCTCTGATCCTTCCTTTTTCGTGGTGTGCGTCTTCAAAAAATACGACTCCCAGCCCCATCTCTTATAAGCAAACACCGCACGTAGAAAGCAGCTTGCTCAGATGATTGCGCGTTCCCTGACACCAACACTGCGACGTCCTTCTCAGCCCGCTTCAAAGTCTCAATGTGCTGCGGCGAGAGTGCCAAAAAAGGCTGGTACAGAACTGGATAAGACAATTGTCAACCAAATGCAAGAAGCTGGAGATGAAAGCTTTTTGATCAGTTTCTGAAGTAAGCCTTTGCGTCATTGCGCCTTCAAGCCATCCTTCGAAGAGCCTAGCTTTGGAGGCGACGCATTTGTAACGGGCCCGCAGTCGTTTCGTGGCTGTACCTCCATTGTTGTGGTCTGCGTACGAGGTGCCTGAACGTTTTCACGTTAAGATTCTTGCGTGACATGGGCGGGTTGTTCGTGCTGGTTCGGCATGCACATACTGGTCTTTGCAAATTCCGACTCCGTTCGAAAGGCGACCGCGCTTTGATCGGTGGCCGTGCTTCTTGTTTCTATCTCAATCCTGGCGAGAGTGGGACGCATTGGAGAGTCTACTCGACCAGCACGTGTTTTGCTGCGAATCAGTATCCCGCCAGCGGTCTAGACGTAGACGATGTTCCGATTCTCAGCGACAAATTGCCCTGTATGCTATCAAACCCATTTCAACCTCCGCTGTGTTGCAACGTTGCAGGCCTGATCCACGAGCGTTCGACTGCTGCATTGGACAACTCCGCGGATGTAGGCCATGAGAACAGAAGGTCAAGCTGAGACCAAGTACGATTCGCTCGCGGTTGGAGACACTCCCAACGCCTGCACGTTCCTCAACTCTTCGTCGTTGTCTCGAAGATTCATAGGGCAACGATCTTTGCCCAAGCGCAGCGAGTACAGTACCTCCGTATTGGTAAACAGTAGTATCCCAGTCTCGCGGCACGAGACATCGATTTAGCAACGTATCTGAGCCGCGACTCTGTCAAGCTGACCGCCATTCGAGGCCAACAAGCTGCTACGAAGGCGAAGAGTAACAAATTGGTAGCTTCTCGTGAGCCTTCCATGGCAAGCTACGGCCCTCTGTGGGATCTCCCTATAGCAAGAGAGCTGCTCATGGGCCTTCAGCATCGAAAGCCGTCGCGGGAAAGGAACTGTTTCCATTTTGGTGGTCCTACCGTCCGTCCAGCGTCTCGAGGACCTCAACATCGGGAGAGCCGATTCGAGCGAACAGACTTCCACTCGGGCGTTTCTCCAGATGGAGAGAGGAGAGAAGACATCCGTCAGTCTGGATTTGAGGCTTGCATGGTGAAGTTAGGAAGCAACTGCTTGCAGGTCGATTTATTACTCTCGTCTCCGTGCCCGGCTTCGTGCCGTACAATAGCATGACTTCCCAAAGCTGAACTGTATATAATGCTTTTGAGCAATTTTCTGCACTTTCATGGACACAGCAAACGCAGGCGCTCTCTGGCTTTGCCCAACAGTGCCTGCCCGACCAGTGTAGAGGAAAGTCCTCTTTCGGACGACTGAAGCTGTTCATGTCTCTTCATAACCATTCCCCTTTCGCAACGACATCTCCATCTCCATTCCTCAACGTGTAGGTACCGTCGCGTCTGGCGCTCGATAATCGTTCGCAAGGGATGTCCAAGCCCGATTCCGTCTGTTTGCACATGCAATTGCTCTGCTCCCCGCTTTTTTTACTTTCTTCCCAGCTCTTGCATAATCATCGGCTGCCAATTGCGTCTGGGGCGGAGTTCGATCGGGAATGAATTCTAAAGGAGACGGACGAGTCGGTGCTGAAGGCAGTCTCCATGCGGCGTCGCTGTCGAGGATCGTGATGCGTTCTTGACGATGGAAGCTCTGGCGGTCCTAATGGTCTGTCTCTCCCCCGAGACGGACATTTGCATCGCGTGAAGGGCAAAGGATGGGCTCCGAAAGGTGTTGTACTGCTCGAGAGGATCTGTTGCGGTCCAGGTAAGCTTTAGCCGCGCATATGAACGACCTTGACGCGATTTCTTGGCCCTTGCGCGAGTTGCCTGCCCTCAGCTTTCCGCTTCCCTCCAGCTTCACACCACCATCCACCCCATCACCATCCACTCTCCGTCTCGTTAACATACACTGCGCTCTTCAACAACACTCCATCGCCCTCCCACCACCGCCAGCATGTGGAAGCTGCTGTGCGCCATCATGCCCTGTGGCCCGCCAGGAGCCCAGCAGGACGACCACCAGCACGACGCCCGCAGCGTCACTTGGCCACGCTTTCTCGCCGGCAACACGACCACTCCGCTCTGGTCCAACAGCTCTTCCACCGCTTCTTCGACTTTGTCGTACTTTGAGACGCCCTCAGTCACTCCGTCCAACGTCTCGGCCACCGTCACTTCCACCGTCACTTCCACCCTTCTCACCACGACCAGCTCCTTCCTCAACATCACCAGCAGCGCTTCAATCACTTCAACCGGTCTGACAAGCTCAGAGAGCAGCTTCACTTCAGTTCCAGTTTCGACTACCGCTTCAACAACCTCGCTCTCGGCCTCCTCGACGCTCTCTGCCACCCAGACGCCCTCCAACACCTCGTCGTCTGCTTTTGCGACCACGTCACCCTCCCGCTCCCGTCTGGTATCACCGCCCTGCCAACCACGAATACCACCACTATACTACGAACTACGCTTATCAGTACCTGCGGTACCACCCTATTCGCTATACCGACCGTCTCCGTCGTGTGGAATGGCCCATTTCCTACGCTGGTGCCCTTCGGGTTCCCCTTCTACGATGATCTATGCGAGAGCAAGTCACAGGAGGTGGGCATTATATCCGCCTGGCAGCGAATATGGCCCATCCTACAGGGCGATATCTTCGCACATCGCGAAGAGATCAAGCCGGTCATTAACAAGCTGGTATCACTAGCCCGCGAGTGGCTTGAGAAGCTACCAAAACCCAAGAAGTCGTCAAGCGGTTTGTGTATTTCCTATCATGGCGTGTATTTCTCAGACTGACATGTGACAGACTTTACCAAGGACCTATTTCATGCTCTGGGCTGTGTAATTTCCAAGGGGAAGCAGCTGGTGGACAACATCGACAACGCCGTCGACAAGATCAAGCCTCTCGTCTCCGAAATTGAAGATATTATCAAGCGGCTGCCCAGTCTTCCGGAGTCTTCAGATGATGGAGAGCCGCCGGAGAATCCGCCGCCGGAGAGCTCACCACCATCCGCCTCTCCATCGCCTACTACAGCTTCTTCGACGCTCAGCTTCACTGTTTCAACATCCACCACGCAATCCAGCTCGAGCTCCGAGTCTTCATGCACGCAAACCCGCACGGAGACAGACACCGCCGTGACGTGCATTCCGACCTGGACTGGGACCGCCAGTACGGACTCGACATACGTTTGCAGCACCACTCGGACCGTCGTGGTCGGATGCAGTGTCTCTGGAACTGCGACGACCACCACGCTCTCCACGTCGAGCATGAGCCTTGCAAGCGTAGAGTGCGGAGCGAGCTGCGGTGCCTGCCAGATCGGCGCCAGCCCCGATGCGCCCCCAACGTCGACGCCCACGACGTCGCAGTCGGACGCTTCAGAGTCTCCAGTCGCTGATGAGAAGCCAATGGCACTCCCGATCGGTCCTTTCTCCACCTGGTCCTTAGGCCAAGCACAGGAGGCGAAGAGGCAAGGTCACGAAGTCCCATTACGCGAGGATCCCAGACAAGGAATCCTCCCGTCATATCACTACGTCGAGTTCAAGCGCGAGCCATTGACGATGGCCGTCTCGGGACTTTATGGATGTACAACTATTGTGGTCGTCTCCAGACGGGGCGCCTGGATGTCTCACATGTGGGAGAGACGGTTTGATGACGACAAGAACCGTCTCACTGACGAGGTGTTCTACGGTGACGACACTGCGTACTTCCGTGGCATCAACGACTTTGGCATTTTCGAGAACGGTGGATGTCCCGATGACAACCTCCAGGTCTTCATCATCACTCCCGACGCTCTTGTCGTACGCTACGGATTCAGGGGAGAGCCTCGCAAGTACTATGAGGGGGTGAATATGATGAAGGACAAAATCAAAAACCGTCTTGAGGGAAAGTTGGCCGAGACATACGTCTACATGAGAGTCATCGGAGTAACTCAGCTGAATCAAGTCGACGTCGCTCGTGACATCGTCACCATCGCTCGCCGTAACCAAACCATCGCCACGACGCACAGGGGCAAAGTGGTACTCCAATACGATCCCCGTCAGGCCGTCAGAAATATTGCCGGGCGACCGACGTAATTCGCTGCATGGCGTCTGTGGGGCGATCAGAGCGGCGTTGGATACAACCCTCAGGCCCCGCGACCATTACGAGACGACTTTTGGGCAGCGCGAGCAGATCAGGCAGCCTGGATGCTTGACGGCAATGACACTGCTCCGTACTGTTCCGCGAGTGTGAGCGCTACCGAAAGCTCGAGCAGTACATCTCCGTCCACCAACCCGACCACCACGCCATCAAGCTCAGTGCCCACCACCAATGCCCCGACATCGTCCTTTGAGAAGACCACCTCTCTTCCGCCAAACACGACCTCCTTCACAAGCTTCCTGTCTACCACGAATGTCTCGTCGTCCTCTTTGGAGACAACCACCTCTCTTTCGGTCAACACAACCTCGTTCACAAGCTTCGTGTCGACCACTTCCAATCAGACATCCACAGTCTCTGAGAGCTCCTCTTTGGGAGCGAACAGTACCAGCTCTATGGCATCTTCATTGACCCTGAGCAACACGACGATGCCACCTACAACCTCTTCGTCAACGGCAACAAGCTCAACGACCTCCACATTCGCCTCTTCGACATCGACGAACTCCAGTACCCTCTCACCCTCGTCTGCTACATCCACAACCACCACTGGCGAGATGAGTTGCTCTTTGATCGATCAGACAGCCATCGCTCTAGGGTCAACCACGGCCCCAGCCACTGCTTATTGCACTTGCAACGACGCATTTGTTGCCACTGCCATTCCGCAAACAGATACGGCTGGAGTTCGAACTTTTGACTGTGCTCGGTCAGGCACCACGGTCTCGAACATTGCCACGCAGACTCCTCCAGCTCTCCTGTCGTCATGCACTGCAACTATTATCGGCACTGGCGTCGATCTAGACAGCACCAGCGGCGGACCATACTCATCCTCCGCATCTTGCGACTGCCTACAGAGCGGGACGACCACCAGCGTTCCCGGCAGTATCGCGACCTACAGCGAGTCGCAAGTCATCTGGTGCGGCGAGCCATCCGCAACGACTCCTCTTGTTGCAGCGGCGACCCTTACGCCATCCTACACCCCTGGCATGTGTCGCATCCACATCTGGCAAGCCTTCATCGGCGGCGGCAGCTGGGCGAGTTTCGCGTTCCAGATCTACGACGGTGCCAACAATCAGCTGGCGAACCGTTCCGTCGGCTACTCCGACATTGGCGACCGCACTTGGTGGAACGTTACGTATGACATCAAGGCAGCCGACTTTTTTCCGTACGATATCGACATCGGCTTCAACGCTTCCGATCACAGCGAGTGCATGATCAGCAGCGATGACGACGGTATGGGCATCGTTGGGCAGAAGGGCCTTTGCAGCGTCACCTGGATCCAGGCTGGCTTCCGCAAGTGGTTCAGCGACATGCATGATCCTGCGGATGCAGCTGACTACGGTTACTGTGGGGTTGGAACGTGGGACGTGAACGAAGCCGAGTGGGTTCCGGCGGCTGCCGTCGGTCTCGCTCAAGCTTCGCGCGATATGGATTGCAATTGGGTCTGTTAGAGGACTCTTGATTGCAATAGTGGACGCATGGAACGAGATGAACAATGATGCCCGCAGTGGCAAGAGTATGGTCTAGCTAGAAGCATGAGTCTAGCTCAAGCGGTCTCAAGGTAGCACTGCGTAATGAATGGATCAGAGACTTGCTCTCAAACCTTCCTTTCTTCCAACCTTCCCAACCTTTCCTCTCTATCGCTTCCCCTTTCCCTTTCTTCCTAACTCCTTCCTAGACAAAAGCCTCCGTCTCCTCCTCCTCTTTGTCTTCCTCATCATTCTCCACACTGCTCTCCGCAAAACCTAATCCGGCAAGACTTTATGAAGGTCGATCAATGTGCTTTGCTTGTGGGAGGCGACGGCGAGATCCCAGTGTCCGTTTCGTTCTCGATGGTGATGTTGAAAGTCGCGAAGTTGGTTTCTAGCGGGATGTCGCTCGCTTGTTGATGCTGCTGGTGATATGTCTGGAGGACGTTTGGGTCGCCTTGCCTGGAGGCTCGGGACGGAGGGTGGGTGGTTGATTAGGAAATTGATGTGGATCGTTCCCCGTTTACGATTTCATTTTTACGGTGCTGGAGTCGATTTGGTTTGCTTAGTTTGTAACGCAACACGTTTGAGAATGTACGCGCTGGTTGAAAGCCAGGAGAAATGGTGCGGGAAAATAGTGTGTAGGAAGTGTTTCTGTTTCCATCCCTGAGTTTTGGCCATATGGATGCGTCGTGGCCACGACTTCTGGCAAGGTTTGAGCTAAGCGGCGGTGAGTGAATGAATGCTGGCTGTCAGGTGCGGGTTTGCGACGTCACATGCGATCGACTCTAAACAACCCCAGAACACGTGCGCTACGTTTAAACCATCGGCTTTGCAAGCTGCGGTGTCTTCGCGCGGCTTCCGACCTCCAAACAACCTCGAAACAGCGTCGCCGTCGCTACCACCAAAATCTGCAAGCAGGTTCCTCGCGCTTTCCGGCACAATACCGCATACCACGCGCACCGCTGTACCTTCAAGAACTCGGAGTCCTTCCTACAGCGTCGAGACACCGCGCCGGCGTCACCAACACGCTCCGCAAAAATGCGCGACCTCCTCGACGATCCCGTGGGCTTTCTCAGCGACGCCAAGCGCAAGGCGAAGAACTATTTTGACGGCAACAGACGCGACAACGAGCTGGCCGAGCATACGCGATGGATCGAGTACCGACACCACCAGCTGGACCTGCGGGAGAGGGGGCTGTGGGAGAGGGAGAGAGAGTTGGAGCAGCGGGAGGGGAGGATGAGGAGGGATGATAGTCGAGGGGCGCGGAGATATGATGATGAAGAGCAGAGAAGACATGCCCAGGGCGGTGATGACCTTCGCGATTTTCATGAGCGGCGCTGGGAGAAGGCGAGGGGGATGGGACATGAGCGAGATGACTACGACGATGAAGAGCACACCAAGAGAGGACGAGCTCGATCGAGAGCCCCATCGCAACCTAGACGAGGTTACGAGAATAATTCCGAAGAGGAGGGATGCAACGACGAAGCGCATCGCAAGCGAGGACGCTCTAGATCTAGAGACAAGTCACGCACTAGACAACCCAACGAGAAACACCGCGAACCCTCCCGACGGAGACACTCTCGCACCCCACCACCGCCGTACTCAAGATCTCCCGCCCGCGAAGATCGGCACGAGGCACGAAAAGACGTCCATAAGTCCAAGAAGAAGCTGTTCAACGTCCGCATCGATCCGCCTTTGCCTGATGATTTCTATACCACGTTCGGGAGGCGGCGGAGAAGGGGTCTTTGGGATAGTGATGATGGGTATTGGAGCGAGGATTCGTTTTGGTGGGATTGAGGGCTTGGGAGAGTAGAGAAAGGGTTGAAAAGCAGCGTAGGCGACGCAGTATCGGTTGAAGAGATACCATTACTACGAAGGCCGAGACGACGGGTTGTTACAATCTCCCTGGCACATGTGGTCAATGCTCTGCTTGGATCAAAGCGGCATCAAGCAGCGCGCTGTACTGGAATGGAACTGCTGGTGGAGCGAGGAGCGAGTGGTCACGGGAGGTATCGAGAAGGCTCTGATCTTTCACGTTTCGGGGACAAAGTGGCGGAGGACGAAGAACGGATCTAGCGTCGGAGGATGAAGGTTAAAGCACCAGGGACGAGCGATGTCGACGTTGGCGCTTCTGTGCTGTCGCCCAGTATGAGTGGCCCAGTTGCAGAGCTACAGAGCTCCTTCCAGCGGTCTACTCATTTCTCAAATATACAATTTTGGGAATTTGACCTTGTTCCCATCGTTCTGGCTTTGCTTCGGCTACTAGTTGAAATCGGGTTTTGACTTTTGCTACGAATCACACATCATGGTAGGTTACTTTTCGCGAGAGGGCCAAAACCCCCTACGCTGAGCACCAATAGCGAAAGGCAAGCAACTATCAAAGAACGCGGTTTTGTGGGAACAAGAAAGCCACGTTCCTTTATCAAATGGCTTCCCATTGACCATTCCTCTTTGTTCGTTGCATGGAAGGTATGCTTTGTTCTATTCTTGGACGCGCGTAGAGGATCTTGCTTTCCAACAGAACAATTCTTCTGCTCAGCCCGTCTCTCAAGTTCCCATTCTGCCAAACATACGTTCATTGCGTTCAAACGAGACACCAGCATTTCTCTTATTCACGTCCGACCAGGAACGAACCATCAAAGTGCAATCTTTCCCATTTGAAGATGTCTGAGCCCACGAGCCTCCAGGTCACCTGCTCCATTCAAGTCATCCTGGCACAGACATCTAGTCAGTCGCCCCCCACTCACCATGGTGCTAATCTGATCAGAGCCCATCCTTGTGCCGTGCGCAACATGTCAAACACCACACACCATCACCCTCCCGATCTCTTCGTTTCCCGGTGCAGATTCGAAGAGTTGGTCAGTCTATTCCGATCCCTCTGCGCAACCGACTAACGGCGAAGTTTACGCCTTAAGCGAGAATGCCGACCAGGTCATCTTCCACGGCATCGAGATCACGACACCAGCGCTGACATTGACAGGCGGAAGATACACCCAGCGCTCCGAGGAGTATCCAAGCCATATTCATTCAGTCACAGGTGCTGCGGAGATCAGGGCTGTCATGAACTATCTCAACTCCTGTGTCTCAGACATTGCTTCATCTACGGCATCAGGCGCTTGGCTTTACGCGAACGACTCGTGCCGTATGTGTGTCTCAGTGGATATCGACAACATGGGTTTTCTGGACTCAACGTATCAGCGTGTTGACCGTATGAAGCAAGCTTGCTTACGGCAGCTCGACATGCTCCACGGCGGTCGGTTTATCATATCAAGTGACACCAGCAGCACACACGACTGCGGGTCCAAAGCCACGGCCATTACTTTCTCTGACGCGCCGTCGACTCTTAATCCAGCAGCTATCCTATCCTGGTGTGATGTCGTTTCGTCAATGGTCAGAGGGTGCGATTCTTCAGACCTCTCACCCATCGGTGAGAGTACGGCTCCGTCGTTCTCACCGTCGGATTTGCTTGAGATTCTGGACTGCCAACCATCCACTGTCAAGTTCTACAACGCAGCAATGTACCGCCAAGACCGATCACTGCAGGACAGGATCGCGCAGGCGATGCTGGCTGTCACAGCGGGTAATGTGCTTGGGCCGTTGTGTCTATATGTTGCGAATGATGAGCTGACGGCAGCGGACCTGGCAGGAAGCCATGAGCGGGTGAAGCAAAAGCTGCTGGATGGTGAGTACGGCACGTTCTCGACGCAGTATGTTGAGATGGTGCTGAAATATATGGACCGAGATGTGTGAGGTAGTAAACGAGAGAGGCCAGGACGTATGGTAGGCAATGGTGTGCAAGGACTGTAGAGTTACTTTATGTAGACAAAAACTTGCAATTTGGTATCCATTGCACGATCGCAATGAGCCTGGCGCAATCTGATTTGTGCTATTCTGCGTTGTCGCCTCTGCACCTCCACGCGCCGAAAAAGCTCCATCTGCGTTCCCATTGTGTCAGCTGTACGGCGTCCCGGAGAGCTATACGGGATGACTTACCATTACTTCTTCTCCGTCCATTACTCCGATCCCATCCACTCCTCCAGCTCAATCTCCCACTCCGCTTTCTTCTCCGCCAGCTTCTTCTCCTCTGCCTTCTTCTTTGCGGCGGCCTTCATCTCCAGCTCGGCTTTGCCTAGAAAGTCCTCTCGGAGGACCAGCTTGTCCTGGTCGGACCCCATGACGCGGTATCGAATCTGGTCTCCCAGACCGGGCTTCTCTCCAGTCGTGCGGGCATTGGAGCGAGCGGAGCGGGCCATTGTGCGCATGGCGTGGGCGACGGTGCTGGGGTGCAAAGCAAGGTCAGTGGCGGGCGGATTGAGGACGATGGATGACAAAGTCTTTGCTTCGTACCGGTGTGTTCTCTCATAAACTCCTGCTTTTCTGTGCTCGGTCTTTGCTGCTGATGGCTGCGGTGCGGAGTGCGTGCTTGAATGAGGTGGTGCGTCGCTGTAGAGCGTATGGACGGCGAGGTAACTGCACACAGAACACGGAGGAGACAATTTACAGTGGCGGGAGTGGACAACGGAAGACGGGAGCTAACGGAAGTACGTGTATCACATGCCGACTTCATCTCTTCCCTAAGCTGACGTCCCGCCCGCGTTTGGTTGCTCCCAGGTTATCCATCCTTGCGCGCAGCCTTCGCACTCACCGTCACGAGCCGCTCTACCATTCCGCGGCGCTTATGCCCTCTTCTAGGCCTTCACAACCGACTCGCGTGGATTTGAGCCCTTTCGAACGCCCCAGCGCGACCACCGCTCCCACGAATCGAAGACCGAGCCGTCCGTGCCTTTCACGTGCAGCGTATAGCCTAGCATCACAATGAACAGCCAGGAAGAAATACATTCGCCTGCGGACATTGAAGAAGAGGAGACGAGAGAGTCAGGCAAGTTTGGAAGAGGAGTTCAACTTGCGTGACCTATCAACGTACACCAGCAAGCGTACATGTTACCACAGCTCTCCCGAGAAAGGTTCCATCGAAGCACGCAAGTCGATCTTCGCACATCCGCAGGTGATCAAGCACTGTTCATAGCTTCTGTCAATTGCACTGATATGCATTGGAGTCTCCTCACAACCCAACCGTATTATTCTACTTCTCTTCTGGTCCCTTCTCCGACGGCCAAGAGTTCAACCCATACACATCTCCTCCTAGCCCGCGCGGGACCTCAATCTTCTCATCAAACATAGCATGCATCTCCTCCTTCGTGAACAACAGACCGTGAGCTCTACTACTCAGCTGTGCTTCGATCCTCGCCTTTCTGCAGTCATCGCACAACCAGCCTTCTGGAAAGAGCAGTCAGCTTCTCGAACAATGGGAGGTCTTCGACAGAAATACCTCGCTGTTCTTCCGTGAACTCCACACAATCTTCATGGAACAGCCCAGTTTAACAAGTTCCGCTCGAGCAGTCAATCATGGCACGCTCATCTAGAGCATCTTTGCAAACGCATATCGATTCGGGCGTTATGCTTTCGAAAATCGAGAGCCCAGAGTCCGGACTGATCGAAGACGATGAGATACCTCCTCCTAGCTTCGCGGTCGAGGTTGTATTCAAGCTCGCTGGTGCAGATCTGGGAGACGTGCTTTTGACCGTGGCAGCATTGTTGAGATCCCGTCGTGCGGTCAGAATGTCGGCACCGGTGGAGTCGGTATCGCCGGACTTTGGGTAGGCGGTGGAGCCGCTGTCAATGTCGGGAGAGACGTTTCCTGCGATTGCTTTGCGCTCTGGGACCTGCAAGCGAAGGCCTCGGCGAGGGTTGTCGATGAGGAAGTCTTCTTCGTCTCTGCTTTTGGAAGCCATGTTGGTCGAACGCACATGCAGAGAAGTAAAAGCCGTTGTACGTTGCAGATCGGAACCTCTCAGCTTCTTTGAAACATGACAGACGTTGAATCCAACTAGACTGTGACGGAGAACGGTGGGTGATTCCAGGCCGGCTCATAACTCGCACATTGAGGAAGTGCCGAGAAAAGCGTATCTGCTTAGAAAACCAAGGTTTCTACCCCGGAAGGCCTTTTTGGAGCAGAATCGTAATAGTATGCTTGATACACTCCCAGCCCAGCGATCCCTCGTCGCATGTGCTGTGAGTCCCATCCATCGACCGTGATAAGCGACCTTCACCGTCCCCGTTGAGCTGCAACTGGGTGGCAAGGAAGCGCTGCTGCTCGATACAGCGCTTTCGATAGGCACCAGACTCTGGCGATTGCTACGCGCTCGACTCGAGTATCATCACTGCTCGACGAGATACAACAGTGTCCTTTTCGACATCAAGGGCGGAGATCGAGTTGTGCGCCCATATCTCGCTAAGGCGGAAAACAGGGAGCAGAGCGCCGGTCATTCATGTTCGTAGTACTGGCACGGCATTTGTTCGCTTGGTTTGAGAGCAGTGTGCGCGGGGCAGCGTAGCTTTGTACTCATTCTGTCTGTGAAGCACCCCAGGTAGGCCGCGGCAAAGCAGCTACGGGATGGAGACCAGTCGTTGAAGCAGCTTGTTGCCACCTGGCCGGTGCTCGAGACCGCAGGCGCATCGTACGTCGAGGCATGGGGGGCAGAGTTCGGAGATGGGACCCTAAAAATAGATGTGGTGCTTTCACGAGCATTCGAGAGCAAGTTGGGGGTGGGATGCTTCGACATTGTTCGTCAGGTATCCCACTGTGAATACTCTTGGGATTTTCGCTCGTAACCTCCTAATTCTTTGCAGTGTGCACCTCCGAAGCTTGCGCGAGGCCGTGAGTCCGTATGTCAGGTTGGTTGGGAACATAGGAAAGACGAGCGCTAGCTTTAGGAGCTAGTAGCAATGAGAACCCCGAAGTTGAGCACTCTGTCGGAAGCACCGCATAATCTTGGTCAGTGAGATGAGGAGAAGACGAGTGACACATGCAAGATCTATTGTAGTGATCGTACAATTAGATCGATTCCTTTGCGTGGGGAATGAATGCTCTGCGAGCGCAGCGGTCCGCTCATGGCGCACGTACCACGGACCGCCCGAGCGCCCTACAAAGTTCTCCGCCGTCAACGCCGAAGCTCAAACAAACACAACTGCTTCCGCCACCTTCTCCGCTCCGGTCAACTTCCTCTCTCGAGCTCTCCTGACCTTTTCACGGTGACCTCGACTCGCACTACAACAACCATGGCCCTCCCGCCTGGAGTCGCCCCTTGGCCCCGAGCCGCCGAATTCCAGCAGGACCTCAACGCCGTCGTGGCATCCCTTTCCTTTGGCGCCTCGGAGTTTCCTCGAATACTGGAATTCCAAACGAAAGCAAAGCATTTGGCTTATCGCCTCCTCACCGATAACGACGCCAACGCGTTTGCTGTCCGATACAATGTCGTCCTAACAGATCGTCGTGTCGAGAGATACATTGACAAGGTCGCGGTGGACATCCAGGAGTTCGACCCTGGCTCTCGCGAGACTGCGGAAACGATGAGACGCAGCAAAGATGAGGTGTTGGCCATCGAAACCGAGCTCTTTGAGAGGGCAAACATTACGGTGTGGCCGTTGCTGTACGATGTCGACGAGCGGGCATTTCGGGTGGCTATGCGGTGCGTCGCTGTCTGCGCCTTTGAAAACCTCCACAATTTGATCGAAGCGCAATCCAAGGTGATGCAGAAGATGCCGCTGTACAAAACCTACTGCGAGGCACTGGGTATCGTGAACCCCTTTCGATCTGCGATGCGTGCGCGGCTAGACGGTGGACTGCCGAACGAGGTCGGGGACATTATCCTCGCTGGCCTCGTCAAGCTGCGCCTACCACCCGTCATCGAGCTGCCCGCCGAGAAGATCTTTCTCGAACTTGCAGCTAAGGTCTCGGAGCTCCTCTCGTCGTTTCAGCACAATGAAAACAGTGGCTTTCGAGGAAGACCATTCACATTCGACACCGCCCCCACCATGCAATCATTCGGTCACCGCATCGAAGAAGCCATTCTTAAGTCCCTCACCATCAACTGCGCCGCCACATTTCCGACGTCAAGCCAGCCTGACCGACTTCCGTACCCAAGCTTCCTGCACCAGACCCCTCAGTTAAACCACCTCCACCACATCAACCTCACCATCACGCTCCCCCGTTTCTCCGTCAGCAGCAGCTACTACCCCACCGCTCTGTACAAGGCTCAAGATAAAATTCACTCTCTTACGGCCATGATTCCTAGCCTCAAGACCGTCAATGTGGACATCGTGGAGGAAGGCAGTAGCGAGCCTAGGTATACTCGAGGCCAGTACGTTGGACGGCTACCGAAAGGCGGACTGACCACCATTCGACCGGAGATGGAGAAGATTGTGGAAGGGATGAAGACGCTGGAGGTCAAGGAGAAGACCTTGACGTACTTTGATGAGATGGCGTGGCGACAGTATTCCTTCGATATGGTCAGGGGTGCGCCATTGAGGGGTGAAGTGGAGGAAGGAGAAGAGGAGGTTAGCAAGGAGACGATCGTGGTAATGCTCATGCGCGAGTCGGGCCGGCCAATGTTGCTCTAAGGACATCGAGATTGCAGACTGCAAATACGGGCACACGACTGCGGCGTGGAAGGCTACTTCGAGGGTAGTTCTCACAGTCTGCCTCGAGAGAGGATGATAACCTCAACACGTCATGGGTAAGATGTAGCAAGCCAATGAATACCCATTCACAAATTGCCGGTGGACCCAGAATCTTCCCCAACGTACCAAGTTGCCTCGTATTGCACGAAAGCAGTTCCTCTGCGACCCTTTCACCTCTGCACCCTAGCATAAAGATGCAGCTGACTCCACAAATGCCTATCAGTTGACGTATACGATTGGGCCACGGACGTGACATCTTAGTGAGGAGTACGCTGCTCTACCGTCCCACCCGCATGATGTTACCCTCACTGTAAGAAGACCTGCACCACATTATCCGCTGGGCTAATGATCCACGTGCGGCGGACTACTATAGATTCGCCAATTCCAGGCTTGGAGAAGGAAAGAAAAAGTCAGAAGGAGTATGAGCGAGAGGAGAGGAAGTGGTTCCATCTCTCAAGTCGAAAAAGCGTTGGAGTGCCTGATCGACGTTCTTTTTCGACAGGTTGGTATGACGGGCCAACACGATGCCGGCAAGGACAGCTTAGGTATTAGTCAAAACGTGACAGCCTTTTTCATAGGCAATGTGAGTACCAGTATAGCATATGAGAAGAGATTCAGATTCCATTTCCCTACGTTCGTGGCACGAACATAGAGAGACCGGCATCGTGAGCCCAGGCTCGTCGGATTACTGGAGCAGAAGAATGTATCAGCCAGGATCAAGGCGCGGAGGCAGACGTCGTACTCTTCGAGTCGTCCGCGCTGGCAAGAGCTGGCGATGTCGATGGCTGATGTTTTGATCCCTCCGTGACTCCAAGAGCCTATGAGTCTGCTCTTGGTTGGCGATTGTAGATTCATTCGCGGTGGTCGTCCATGCAGCGTCCCATGCGCCCTCCATCGAAGCTGTATCATCTCAACGACGCTGGCAAAGACCATCTGAAGATCTTGATTCATGATTCTTAAGTATGAGAGACCATTTGTCGGTCGAGTGGAAGGAGTTGCGATACAAGATTCGCAGAGTGAGGCTTTTTGGATCTATGGTCAAGGCTCCGAAGTCCAAGTCTGAGATAACCGGTGCTTGCGAGGAGGAAGGACAGAAGGCGCACGGTGCAGCGTTGTTCCCAAGCTCGGAAACAAAGACGTTCTCGGCTAGGTTCTTTCTCTCCCCCATGTAATCGGCTGTGCGGAGTGTGCTGCTCGCACGATCGCGAAGAGATTCGTCAGGAGTATTATGGATTGCCGGCCAATCTGTGGTACTGACTGCGGCGTCATTCCTTGTCCAAGTTCTCAGAGCGCATGGTGCATGCTGTTGACCTGGCGCCGGGATTGATGACATCCCAAGATGGTGGTCGTTGCTCAATCAGCCTGAAAGTATCGTTGCATCCTACAGCAATCGCGTTGCCGGCGCGGCACTGACACCGCCCTTGGATGAAGCAGCAATACTAGCGTTGGAATGCTCTCGGTATTGAGCGTGTTTTCCGCCTTTGGTCTGCAGCGAATGCCGTCGGGGTTGGCTTGAGTCTCGAGGCGTTCTTCACTCATTCGCTCGTGCATTTACCATGTGTATTTGCGGTCAACGGCAGGCGTCGCTTTCCTCGGGGGTTGTGGTTTTCCGCTCTTGTGTTGCCAGTGCTTCCTGGTTCCTCCCATCGAGTTCCATGACCGCTGGATGAAGTGATGCAATCGCTCATGATGTTCCAGCCGTCCCAATGTGGTCCAAGATCAAGGAACAAAGCTGAGGTTTACGTCTAATTGTCCAGCAGAGCAACGTCACTACCATAGAATCGGTGGCGCGTCGCTGCCAGTGTCGCTGATGATCAGTCGAAGGGTGCCGGTGTTGAATGAAGCAGGACGTGATCGATGAGTAGCTAACCCGCTCGCACATCTCATCGAGAGGGCTTGTTGCTCCTGCTCACCAGGCCATATCATGAGCAAATCATACGAGATTTGTGTTGTCTTCGTTTTTCGCTCGAAGGTTTTCGTTGGCAGTCCTAGGCTTGCATCGCTAGGAACGCCGCGTAGCTCTCGTCTAGATCGATGAAGCGATAAATTGAAGTTGAGTCTCGAATGACTGGAAGGAGGCGTATGTTGCTAATGAGTCTGTCTCCATGTCTTGGAATTGCCTCTGTTGCCTATTCCAGAACTCTGGTTGGACAAGTGCTGGAGATGTACCGCAGTGTGTCAGTCAATCTCGCAAAGCAGCGTGCCGAAGACAATCCCAGTCAAGTCGACGCTTTCAAGCCTCTTCAGCCTGTCGTCTGTATCTGCCCCCTCCCATCATCCAGGCACCCTCATCGCCGAATATTGGCAGGAGCCGAAGCTGAAGCAGAACAGATCTCACCAACGACTGTGAGCAGCTCGCACATAGGGTCAGCGCGGTGGGGCGTTCGAGGCTGCAGATCTCGCCACGGCGCAGATGTTTTAGCAGGTTAGTTCTATTGGAGTATGACTTTCGTGGCACAATCTGCAGCGATTGCCGCCAAGGCGTCTTTTATCGATTCCTTGTGCAGCTTCGTGGGTACTGCTCAGAGCGGCGGGTGCATATAGAGTGGAGCCAGCCAGAAGCCGTGTGAAGTAAATCGATGTCGTTGATACCAATGTCTAGGTCGCCGCCACCGCTTTGAAAGTTGTTGTTGGCAAAGCGTGTAAACTGAGTGTGGGGTGCGTAGTCTGAGGCGTTCGCGGACACTCTCACGAGATGCAGTTGTCGAGTTACACGGTGTCCCTTGTAAAGTACATCCGTCACTGGGTTGCAGGCGGTGGAGGCGTATCTGGTGCTTCTGCGTACTCTCGTCGGTGGAGTTGTGCATCAGTTGAAGCAATCGGGGCGTGGCGTGCTGGGCGGCGGAGGTGAGGTGATGCAGCCCCAACTGTGTTTCGTCGGCGGATGGTGATGGTGTTCAGCTCGATGTTGGTCAACGTTGGTGGCTCTTGAAAGTGAGATGTCGCAAAGCCAACGTAAACTGAAGCTGTGCCGGCGGAGTGGGGTTGCCTTGAGCAGCGCACGGACGCCTCGCCAAGCCTGATGTTTGAAAGTCGGTTTCGATCGATTGCAACACAGAATACGTAACGTACAGCGAGAAATGAGAGTCAAACTAGATGAGATGGTGAAGGAGATGCATAGCAATGATATCGATAAGTTTGATTGTCTCTTCTACGGCTCCCTCGCCCAGAATGGGTGCAGCGAGGATCACTTCAGCTCTCAGAACACAGCAAAAAGCAAAACAGCTGCCCACCCCTCACCACTACACATCTTTCTCAGTCCGAATCGAACCCACATCATCCTTAGTCAGCAGCCAAAAGATCAAAAAATCATACAACACGGGAGCAAAACTTAAGAGCTCATCCTCAAGGAAATCTCGTTCGTGACAGGGCAAGGTGCCAAGGGCTTGCATCACTCATTACGAGATTTATTTCTGTCGACAGTGCTTGAGCGGGGTATACATACCTTGAGATTGGAAGAATCTCGCCACATCGCCTTTTATAGTCATGCTGGACTGCTATTGGATGAGGGGTCTGGAGCTTTGGACAAATATAATGATGACATTCTGCCGCGGGGACTTAGCGAAACTCAAGGGCAGCGAGGTGACGTAGCAGTCTGTCTGTGCAGCCCCTCGTGGCCTACGAGTGCAGACATAGCACGCCCGGCAGCTAAGAGGGCGTAGCGATCGAACGAACAGTGGTTCGACAGATTCAGGCACTCTCTTACCCCCTACCCTGCTCAACCCAGAGCGCAGTGTCCGAGGGCATTGCGTTTGAGACCCAGATCGCTGATTGTACAAGGGAAAGGAGAGTAAGCGCCTGGAGAGGAGCACTTAGACAGACTACACACCTTTCTCGCCAGACAGTCGCCCTACGTGCTGTTGCAGCTTCATGTCTACGTCGACCAGGTTGATTGATCGTCTCCAACACTACGCGCGTGGCTATGTATTTCCTCTAAGAAGCGCCTCTTCCTGATGTAGACACAATCAGAGGACCAATGTAGCTCATTCCTCTAGCATTCTGCCGCCGAAAAAGCCATCCAGTCGCTTACGGCATGGAAACGGGGAACATTCCTGAAGCGGAAGATGCGAACGATGTGTGTGAGATGCAAGGGAAACAGTAAATAGAAGGCACGGTATCACACAGATTGCTGGTCGGGTCTTGGTGCTTGACGATGGATCGATTGAGCCTCACATCGTCTCGTATCCTGAAAGAACTCCCAGTAAAGCCGGCGTTGCGAGGGCAAGATCAGCAGGCCCATTCTCGCGCCACAGTATCAGCCGCCCAAACTCTCCCCTTTCGACTCATCCTATCACCGCCCCTCCTCATTACCACCCACTCATCGAACGTCCCCGCCGCCCAAATCGCCCAGCTCGAGCCGCCACCCATGCCAGTTGGTTCTGTTTCTCCCTCTTGGCTACATCGTGCTTATCCAACCCATAAACGTACGAGTGGCCCATGACCACCTCCCACCCAACCCCTCCCATGTTCATCTTCGCAGCTTCAAACGCTTCCTTGACGTGCTTGTATCGAACGCCGCCAGTCTGCGCAACGCGCGCCAGCGTAGTCGAGTGCACCAGCGAGCCGTCGTCCGCTGCGTTGGTGTCCTTGAGCGCGATCCTCACCCAAACCTCTTCAACCGGCGGCTCAGTGATGAGCATGTCGCGTCGAACATCGTTGGCGTGCATGTTGCTCGTCGGATGGAATGGAAACCAGGCGCCGGCAACTTGTGGGAGGGGGCTTTGCTCGGCGGCGCGAAGGAGGAGATCGTTGAAGTCGGCCACGATCACCTCTGCGCTCGGGGTGGCGGTTTCAGCGGCGGAGGCGGTTCGCTTGGCGATTTGGACTTCTTTCATACCGGCATCGTCGATGATGTTGAGCCAGGTCTTGCTGACACGGCGGGCGCGGACGATGTCTTTCGTGGGGAGGAATTGGATGATGTTGGCTAGTAGCTCGCTAGTGTCCAGAACTTGCACGTGTGGCAGGTCGGACTCGAGGATGCCAAAGAGCGTGGCGGGACTGGCGCGAGGCGGTAGAGGCGGCGGTGAGTTTGAGAAGAGGATGCCGAAGACGTTGGCGGGGTGGCGGGCCATGTCGTCGAGAAAGGCGGTCGTGCTGCCAATGTATGTTGATAGTATTGTCGTAAACCGTTGGAGTGTTGCTCAACACGGCGATGTCTGCGAGGTTATATTGGTGTCGTCCAGCAGATCGTTGTAAGTTATGTGCAGCGGACAAATTTGGCAACGGCTTGTTTGGAGCGGCGGCTTTCCCGCCCCTCCCTGGCAACCCGCCAAGACTTTCACGAGTGATCCAGCTTCAACTCCCCGACTAGTGAGCCACACATCATTTCCAATGGTTTCTTAACTTCACGGATACACTCGGGACTCGGAGATGTCAAGGTCTCACGCGCGCTCTGCTTGTATGATCAAATTGGAGGAGCACAGCAGTTGATCGAAGTACCCGCAAGACGTTCGGGTCATGAGAGTTGGTCGGATGGAAACAGTATTTACCAGATGAATGAACGATCAAAGCAAATAACACGTATCTAAGGCCAACCAGGCGGGCACATCTTTGCCCTGCTCGAGGATCCATCGTACCACATCCTCTTTAGAGCAGCTCTCCAGCGCATCCCCGATCCAATAACGCTCCCAGCGGTCGTCGTCCGTCCATCCCTCTCGAAATTGATCCAGCCGTACATTTGCCTCATTCAACTTTTCAACATCGCTCCTCTCTTCTCGAACATATTCCACTTCCTCAAACTCAACCGGATTGATGAAAGTCCGCCGCGTATCTAACAGCGTCTCGATCTCCGGCTCATTAAACGTGCCTGAGGCAGCTCTCTGACGAATGAATTCGGCGAGCGGGAAGTACCTCAGACCATTTGAATTCTCGAACGCTGGAGGTCGCTCGCTCCCATCCACCGTAGACTCCCACCAAGACTGGAACCTTACATTATCTGACCGCAGATATGTGTCGTATCTCCACCACCCATCGACCGCTCTCACAGGCGGTTGTGTGAGGAACATTCGCCGACGGATGTCGTTGGGGGGTAGCGACTCTGGAAACGGAGGATTCTTGAAGAAAAGGTCTGCAGCGTTTCCATCTTCCCGGACCTCGAGGTTGATGTTGGGTCGGAAAAGAGCCCTGTTGGGGAGAACCCATCGTCTCGCTGGCTCGTCGTTTTCTGACTTGCGTCGCTCGCCTTCTCCAAGTCCAGAGTCGGGAACCTCGTACTCCCGTCGCTGCGGCTCAAGAAACAGAGCCTGTTTGATGGCAATGTCGGCCGTTGGTTGTGTGATGATTGTGCGCCAAAGTTTGCATACTCGCTGCGACCGCCACAAATCCGTGACGGGAAGCTTCGATAGCACGTGTTCAAGCAACTCTGTTGTGTTCAGTACCCTGGAACAGCCATCGTACTCATGTAAGAACCGCTTTGGGGGTTGATAGACCTCGCCACGTTCTCGTTCTGTGTGCCAAACAGGATCACCTGCGTCTGGGAATAGCCTTCTAGGATCTCGTGTAATTTTGAGCTCCCATTTTTCATCAGCCACAGCTTCCGTCCCGGCGCTTGGCGTGTTGCTAGTCGCTGTTATGGGTGCTTGGCTTGCTGCCGTAGCCTTCGAGCTTCCACTAGCAGCGGCGCCAGCGAGTCCTGGGCCGGAGGCACCCCTCAAGTGTCGTTTGCAACAGTTATGCTTGCATCTGGATTTGTCTTTACACTTATGACCACACTCTGCAGGTTCCGCCAGTCCAGCGGCGGCGGCTTTGCGTTTTGGAGGCATTCGGTTCGATTACGCGGAGTGTACGGATGAGCTGTAGATCATTGTGTCCGAAACGCACTTGAGGTATGGCCATTCCAGCGCCGATTTTTTCAAGCTTCACAACAAAGAAACCATCACCATCGCTTCCGCTTCGGTCATTACTGCTCTTTGTTGGGGGAGCCCATTTACCGCATCCGGGGTGAAACCATACGGCGCGCATAACCTCGGCGCTGTTGCATCTGCAAAATCGTATTTCCGCGGCGTTGCCTTGCGGGCTTGTGGTGCTCTATACTTGCCAAGGCCTATTGTTGCTGGAGTTTGCAATTAACGTGGCTTCTTTAAAAGACCAAGTTGCGGTAATTGAACGTCATTTGACCGTAGCATCTGGCTTGAAGCCTTGTAACCAACCCAGTGTGAACCGTTTTCCACTGAGAGAATCTTTGGGAGATCCTCGGATCACTCATCGTTGAGCGGCACTCCAGGTACCCAAGCCTTAGCTGATCCTCCGATGTGAGGAACGCCGATTCCGGGTTAATTGATAGGTGGACAAGGGCCAGAGGAAACATGAAGCTGCTCCGATAGGATGTGGCATAGTCGCGGATCGCACGGTCGGTCATCCTCGTCTCCCATATGGCGTGAGTGAGGGTGGTCGAAGTTGGATGAAAGAGAGTTGGAGATAGGGGTCGTAGGGTAGGAAGGGCAGTACAGGGCCGAATTGTTGATCTTGGGAGTCAGCATTAGTCGATTTGTGTGCTACAGAGCAAACTCGTAATACGTTGCAGATGTAAACGGAAGTCCGGCATGGGCAAGACACGAAGAGAGCGGTAGGGTTGAGTGTGTCGACTACCATAGACCCGTTGCATTCCCGTTTGAGGCCTGCTGGTTAGACAAGCGGCTTGGAATGGGTTGTCACGGATTCCGATGAGTTGTTAGGGGATGCGCTCAGAGCGCAGTTGGTGAATTCGGGGCGAGCATCGTATCTAGGGCGGGTTCGGACAGCTGGACGCCGTTGGAAGCTTAGGAACAGCGTAGCCTTATGGATCGCCTAGTCATTATGGAGCCCAGTAACTTCCGGCTTGTAGGATAGGGTTTAAACAGCGGAAGTCGGATCCAGAAGCATGTGTCTTACAGATCCAGAGGGGAAGAAATCCATGGAGAGCGTAATACGAACAAGTATTCTCTTGTCATAGAGTCCAGTCGCTTCTAGATTAGAGTGCTACTTTGAACAACGAGCTTAGAACGCAATACCATAGCAGTTAGCAGAGAGCCACAAGAGTCGCCTAGCTTATCCAGTCACAATCAAAATCCCAACAGACTCGACACCCAGAAAACCATCCCCAAACGCATCCCTCTCAAATTCCTGCGAATAATACCAGTACCATTGCACGTGGTACAAGTTAAGGCCTTCGTCGCTGTCAATCTCCCTGAGAAGCGGCATCGACCACTCTGCCATATCAGTCCTTTCATCCCGATAGTTGACTCGGAAGACCAGAACGGCGGTGAGGACGGGAGGCTGGCAGATGAACATCTCATGTCGGGCGTCTGTGGGAGCAAGAGGGGTCGTGGGATCGAAGAGCATACGGCATTTGAGAATGCTTGGATCTCTCCATATGGAGTTGAAGAAGCCGTGTGGTGTCGCGGCGGGAGCCAGGAGGACTGGGTTGATGTCGAGCGGAGGAGATGGATGCGGTGCAGAGCCGAGGAGGTATTCGCTGAAGAGAGTGGTCGGGACGACAGCGCCGTCTGCTTCGAGGAACAATTCTTGCTTGAGCTCTTTGGAGGGCTTGGAGATGGCGGCGTGCCAGGCGCGGCAGACTCTGCGGGCGCGGACGATGGTGGTGAGCGGGAGGTGCTGCAGGATGCCGTCGAGGAGCTCGGGGATGGCGAAGACTCTGTTGGCGGCCATGACGGGCGAAATTGAGGCGTCTGTGGACGTGATGGTGGATGATCGTCTCGTTTGCCGCTGAGATGGCAGCGAAATGAAGCTGGCGGCACCGAAAACTGCTGCGCAACGCCAAGCTTCACGGGCGTTTGATCGTCCGCTGATTCTAACTCCATGTACATTCGACCTGCAGGCTGGCCAGAGTTCCAGACAACCACTCAATCGCACCCAGTGTGCCAGCCATTGCGCCAGGAGCGATTCCGCTTGTTCAAGTACCGTCAAGCCGAATGCTCGTATACGAGAAGGTGCTTGCATTTACAGACGACCGGACTTACCAGACGCCTTGAAGGGTGGCTTACGTTGTCTTCATATGCCCAGTAGCCCTTTGGATCTTCGATTCAGCGTTGAGAAGACCATTCTGGATGACATCTCTACGCCGACTACTCCGAATGCTTACCTCGACAAGGCATGGGCTACTTTATACCTTCACGCCATACACATTCGGCTCTAGATTGAGGACACGAGGAAGCACTTTCGGGACGGAACAGGTTCAGCTAGAGGCAGAAGAGAGGGGGAGACGATAAACTGATATATTGCAATTATTCACCAGCTCACACGTCCCACGATACCTTTCCTCCGGGAGACGCTGCCAACGAGAGCCTTGACGGCACCGGAACGTGGCATAGCTCGCACTCAGTTGCTCGCGCTGGAGATTCTATCAGTCCAGTCTACCTCAGGGTGCTCGGCAGACAGTGGGTTGACATGTTGTATCTCTTGAAAGCTTATATGACCAACGATACTCCCCTTCCTAGAACAAAGCCTCTAATGACAACCTTCTCCAACCCGTATGGTACTACGGCTCGCACGCAAATAGTACTAGCCCAGCCAAATCGCATCAGTTCTGCCCGGACCTTACCACGCTTCAGAATCCTATCGAGTCGCGTCGACGCCCTCGGCCCTACAACTGCTACCGTGGTTGGTGCCAATCAGGAGAATACCGACGTAGGATGCCAGGCGAGAGTACTCAGCCTGTAATACGCGACAGGATGTTGTCCACGATGCTTTCGGAGACGAGTAGAGTACGCTGGCGTCACTGCTTTGCCTGATCTTACAAAGTCAGCAGCTGTACGTACTCACGGAAGAACGAAAGAGTCTTGCAACTCTAGGAGCTAGTTTCTAACTCGACGGCGACGACGACGGCAGCGAAGACTCAGCATAGACTTCCATGGGTTACACAAGAACAGTGTTAGCAAGATTCAGAGGACCATCGAACGTTCTAGCATTAGCGTACGGAAGGGCAGTGTACAGCTTAGACGGTAGCGTCAGGAGAGTGAGCATGGGCTGGCAGTATCGCGTCGATCGCCGAAAGGAGAAAGAGTCATATTATTGTAGTTCGGAACAGATCCCCCGGCCATGCTATACAGCTTGAGGCAACGGAAAGTCCATAAGTTATGTACAGCAAACTCATGGCACTTGTACTACTCTCGTTTTCTCCAGTGAGGGGTGCGAAGACACGTAACGATCGCAACATCAATCAGCCGTGCCAGTATTACCGTTCTGAGAAGCAAGAGCAAAGTACTGCGTACCAAACATCCACGCCTACCTTCCGACGGTCAAACGTTTCAGGCTCGGAATCTAAATGATCGTTCCGGCCGTCCCTAGCAAAAGAATTCAGCCTTTTGCGGACATTCACATGCTCAGATTGTCTCGTTACCTAGGTGAAGTCATCAGAGAAGCCATCGAAGCCAGCCTATCAGCCGTCAATCGGCAAAACTTACCACACCACACCCCAATGCTACCCACCTCATGGCTTCGATCCCCAGCCAGGCAAAATATTCAGCGGCTACTCCCGTCCACCAAAAAAGCAAAACGAAACCCTCCGGAGAGGTAAAGCAAACTGTCTCACGCGATAGTCGAACGAACGCCACCGTGACCGCTGATCATTGACAAGTTTGACTTTGATCCCGCCCAAATGCCCGCCGCTGAAAGTCGCCCAATTGTCCGCCGCTGAAATCCGCTGCACCATGAAGGAAATGACTAAGAGAAGGGGAACGTACTTACTGGATAGGAGGAAGTTTTAGATTGTATATGTAGGTGAGAGTGACGTTGGCTGGTAGGGAGGTGGGAGATGGGGAGATGGCAACGTGGTGGTGAGATATTTGGAGGAAATTTGGAGCGGTATGGTCTAAGACTCCGCTGTGAGTTTGAAGATGTTTCTATGTGTGGGTGTTGTGGTAATTGAGGTATGGTCGTCGTGGTTTGTGAAGTTGGCGTTCTGAAGCTGAGTGGGTGGTCAGTGCGGATGGACTAAGAACGCTGGCGACTTTCGGAGATGCTGCCGGACTCTAGCTGGACAAGCAGACATCATATCTGAGACCTGACGAGAGACTGCATCTCAAAACGACTCGCCATTGTCATTCAAGACCTCGCCAGCATGAGCGGAAGGTTGTTATACCGCCGGCCTTCCATAGATCGCGCACCCACTCGCCACGCCGCCGGCCGCAGCCCCGATTCCACGAGTTCCGCCGTCGAAACATCAACGGGAGTACACTCCGCACGCATATGAGTGCGAACTCCTCACCTGTTACCACGAACTCTCCTCGTATCAGCATGATCAGAAACGAGGAGAACCTCAGTGTCAAGAGCAGGAACCAGAACATCACAGAGCGGAACAGGGTAGAAAAGGTGCTTGACGACGATTGTGAAACGAGACTGGAAAGCATTAGGATTGAGCGGGTCTGCAGCGCATTGACCGTCGAAGATGGATCACGAAGAAGAGCACGGCGGAGGTTGTTTGATGGTGGCCACTTCGACCGCCAAAACCGGGCGCCGATGACCAAGTCAGCTTCACCAGGGCTCTGATGAGATTTGAGAGCGCGGATACCCACAGATGCAAGCAGCACACCTGGAAAACCAAGGTATGAGCAGAGGAACGGATCAGCAGCCTTCTGTCGAAGTCCCGAGCTCGACTCATGCTGCCCGTGCGAACAACACACAGATTTTAAGACGTCACGAAAACTCATAACGCTACTTTGACGTCTGAACTCGTGCATTCCGAGCCCATCAATCAAGCAAAGAGACTTCGCTGCTCATCTCACAATGGCATAGCATCTTCCAGCGCCCGAAAGAATTTCCGCTGATCGATCCAGTGCCGGCCATAGTGCAGCCCAGGATGTATATCTCCACGCCCAGTCGCACCTCCTCAATATTTCGACGGATCGAATTGAACACAGGGCAGCTTGATGACCTTCTTTACGTACAGAACCATGCCGGCTCGAAAGCATGCGAGCAAATACTTCTTTCCGCAGAGAGCTCTAGCAGAGTCGGTACGAACAGCGCTCCGTACAGAATCGATGGTCGCGATCGACCGACCTTTGCATGTCCGGGTCAACGGGCATGGAAAGAGAGATGCCCTCATACGACTGCGATCATCCAAAATACCAACGTCACTGAGGCTGCAAAAGATTGTTCCACATTGGTAGCCGCGACCACTGACTTGAGACTGGGAGCTCACTAGTCTTGCCCACACGATCCATTTGCGTCTATCGAATTGCTCTGTCCCTCTTGAAAACAACACAGTCGACCGAACAAGGCACAACCAGCTGCATTTCTGATTATACAAACGCCAGACAGCATGTGCTTCATGGCAGCTTCTCATATACCGGACCAACAACCGACCTTGTAATCATATGAGAGCGGCGAAAGACCACGGCTAATGCTATCGCGCGGGCATGGCGCTTCTGAGAAATGCCACACTCTCAAGGGCGAAGGCGAGACATTTCTTTGCCGTCCGCACTCACACTTGCGCAACGAGCGGAAGGCAACAAGCAAATGGAGAGCATGCAAGTACAAAGGTCAAACTCTCCAAACCCCGTCACAGTCTTCTGCAACCCGTCGTCGCCAGCAATGATCTGTCTTCATGTGCTTGCCCGGAGTTGGTATATCACGTCCTCAATATGTATGAAAAGTGCACCACCGAGCGATGGTGTCTCATTATCAGCTCTTGGAAGCTGGGTGTCGAACTTCGTCGAAGTTTACCTTCCCGCCGTCAGGGGTGAGCCCAACTCTTGGCAGCTGTTGCTTTGTTGGCACTCGTCCAGCAGCCCATTGTGGACGTGACCGCTTTTGGTGTCGTGCGCCGTATCCAGATACGCCTTCAATTCGCGGCAGCTCACTGCGTTGGCCATCGACGAGATCGATCTTCAGCACTCACACGACGTCCTGCCGATCACGAGGCTAGCCAGCGGGTGAGAGCACCGAACCTAAGACCAAAGCGATCAGCAGTCTGCATTCAAGATGGTCCGCTATGACCTTCTCAAGAAGCCTCACCGCAAGGCAAACTCAACTGATGCAGCAGCGACGCCTTGCTCGAGCTCGACTTCCAGCAACACGGTGACCGCAATGGAAGACGTTCCAGCCATGACGACTCCACCGGAGTGTGCTTTGAATAAGACAAAAGCCAGCTCGACCGCGATTATCAACGCAAACGACACAGTCGACCTGAGCGCGAGTACGTGGAGCGGTCCTTCGGCTTCTACTTTTCGGCGCTCTCTACTCCAACACCTCACCACTTCTGGGACGTTGCGGAGATGGTCATGGCGGTAAGCGCGCAACTTTCTCCAGAGGACATCGCACGTCTGCGACGTGTATCTCGCAGCATGCACGGCGTCATCGCGCAAAATACTTCACTTCAAGAGCGCATGTTCTTGGAACTCTCGCTAGGCACGCAGCAGCAAGAAGTAGTGATCTGCTCTGACAGATTCGGCGGCCTATCTGCCGTCGCAGAAGCAGTTTCCCGAGAAGAGACCAATAGCCTCTTCGAAGACGTCAAGCTGAAGCCCAAGCTCATGAACAACTCGATTTTGGGTCAGCAGAACATTCGCCATGACGACCTCTTCCTCTCGCCAGTGTGGAATGTCCTCACCGCGCAAGATCGAATGAATGGCGTGGAGGTCACCCTGAAGTCCGATCACGCCGCCAGCTCTAACGCCCTCAAGATGCACATCGCCATGCCTCCAGTGAAGAAACTACGCCTACTATCCAGGACCACCACAGGTATTCCGATAGTGGAAGACATCGAAAACGAGGGTGGCGTCAAGATTGGTGATCTGGAAAGAACTCTGGCGGAGGAGGATGCCGCTTTCAGCAAGCAAACCAGAAAGTACCACCTCCGGATTGAAGTATCTGACGGCGAGTTGCCTCTTCTGCAGCCCGGGTTGGACTTGGTAATGTAGATGGCAGGTGAACGGAAGACGCGAAGGGAGGAACTGCAGAAGGCAAAATAGTATGGGAATGTTTCTTGATACCTCCAGGTGCACGCACGGGGGAACAGGGCTCTGCATGCGAAACGAAACTGTCAGCGACTGGGATTTGAACGTTGAGATTTTGTGGCGCTTTCGGCAGAGGTAACCTGGTTTGGCGAGTGGTATTGCATGATGGACACTGCCATTGCGGTGCCTCGGGAGGTAGCAAGCCAGTGATGTGGTATGGACGGGACCTCCAACGATGCACGGATGATTGTTCTAGCTGGGATAACGTCTTCTAACCATGGCAGGAACCATGATCGGCAAAGTGCACGTTGATTCTTTCCAACTTCATCCCTCTCGGTCATCAGAGAGCGGCTCTAGGGTAGCTATAACCTTTCTATTTGGAGGCCCAGACGACAATATCCATGTTCGTCGCCATGTCATCGATGCGGCACGCACAATACTGTTACAATGACTTCGGATGATGCTTGGGGCTCTCACATTGGATGCAGGCTGGCCGACCTTGAACAAAGGGATTGTACGTAGGGATAAGGCGATTGTGCGGGCCCCCTTCCCACGACACCCAACACTCGTCGATTCAACGCAAGACTCTTGGATAGATGAGCAGCACGGCCCCTTCTACGGCCATTTCTCCCTCCCGGCCTCGTCTCTTCCCCGCACTTCGAAGCCACAGACAACACCAACAGCATGAAGGTCCCTCACCAGCAGGCATTGGCCAAGAGCCGCACCAAAACACTCAAATCAGCACGGCGAACTTGTGATGGTCGAAGCGTGGTTAGCTATCACGGCGGAATCAGCTTCAAGGCAACTAAGCAAAGACTACGGCCACGTAAGATCTCAACATTAAATCTTACAGCACCCCGGACCAAGGCGGAGGCGTTACGTGAGCGCGTTTTCGGCATCACTGAACTCGCGGAGACAATCATGCAACACTTGAACGCCATCGATGTCCACAGGCTGGAATTGCTGTGCCCTAACCTCAACCTTTCCCAGGTCGCGATCAGCTCATCCGTATTGCCCTTCAAGCAATGGTTCGAAGGCTCATTTAACACTCAGAAACGATATCTCTTGTCCACAGAGTACAAGACTGACGATATGGTAACAGAGCTCGCGCTTGATGGATCCGAGGATCCGGAGGGTCTTGAATGGTGGCAGGAGATCAAGGAGCCAAAGGTGATCAACGAGACTGCCCTCAATGTGATCTCTTCCAAGCAAAAACCCTCTGACATGGGCGTGCTAGAAGTCATGATACCTACTGGTTTCGCTGACGATTCTTTCCCACCTGGGATGCACATCACAAGCCCACCAGTGCACAGCCTGAGGATCGGCTTCACCACAACAACTGGCATCCCACGCAAGGTGAGCGTTGTGAACGACGGCGGGGTCAAGGTTGGTGATATCCTCTTGGCTTTGCACAGAGGACAGGCTGACATGACGGGTGAACAGGATGATTGTAGGCTGTTTCCAGAAGACGACGATATGTTCGTGACGGAGGAAGAGATAGATCTGATCGCGAGGATGGCCGCAGGCTCGGTGGAAGACGATGAGGATATGAACGAGTAAGGAGGTGTATTGGGGTTGGAATGCGTGGGTCCAACCACGGGCTCATTCGCAGGAAATAGAATGCAGAGGAGGCCTGGGGTACTGGATACCATAGACTCTCTCATGATCGTTGGATATGTTCGAAAGCGTCCATGAGCATCGCAATGAAGACGACTGCCCTGCTATTCTCGTTCTAGTTCAATATGCCACAGAGCTCACTCCGTTCTTCGGTATACGTAGTCTCCTCGTAGCGATTTAGCAGATTCTTTCATAACAACAGCTTCTTTGGGCGCACGTACGGCTGCCACACGTCGCTTCATCGTAGTAGACTGTCTCACAGCCTACTTAATATCGCACAGGGCCCGCATTAGTCAAGCAACCTAATAGTTGAGGCAGAAAATGGTTAAAGGTTGACTACACGGTAGGTTAATTGACTAATTGAGCCTTATATACTAACTTAGTAGTTAGTTAATTAACTAATTATTAGCGAGTGAATCTCGAGGCTTATTGTTTTTAGCGGTCTCGCTCTTTGTTTTAGCTCGAATTACCTCGAATTACCTCGAAGGATCACCTAGCAAAGCTTCCTATAGGTAGCTTAAGGTGAATTTGTCCCTATAAACTACTACTTCTTCTACGATAGCAATTAACTATATTAAAGTTAAATGGATTTCGTAGTTGAAGGTTGAATAAAAGAGGGACTGATTGATTGACTACGTACTCGATGTTTCAATCAACTATATCAACTAATTGACAAGGGAGTTGATTGTTGCGAGGTCTGATATCGCAAGGGTGTGAGGGCAAAGCTGTGCTGCACATGGGCAAGTCAGCAGCGTGGACAGGCTGCGCGTCGCCTGTGTGCCGCTCAAGGAATGACAATCTGGCTCATCGTCCGCGACTCGTGTTTTGAGTTGAAAAGTAGCATTTCAAGAGCGCGAGATCTCACATACAAGGCGGCCGGGCCGCCCCGCGCTCTGCCGCTGTGCCTGATCCCCGTCGGCGAATATGCAGGGAGCTCCACAACACCAGAACCATCTCACTTCATGTCGCTTGAAATGATCATTCAGCTGCATCACCACATCGACATCATGAGCGCCGCCCATCATATTTTCGGCGCTATGCCAGAAGAGATGTCAGAGCCTACGACTGCTAGCACACCCGCAGGTCCAATTGTCTTCTCATGGGCCGAGGACAGGTCAGGAAAGAGAACTCGACTCTACGCAGAACTATCGTCCCTGGAGCTCGAGTTCAAGACGCTGCCCAAGCGCACATCTCCTACTTCGTGCAACACGACTCCCACCTCCCATCCCCGATACGCAGTCTTCAACACTGCGGAGCTGGTCGAACAAATTCTGCTTCACACCTCACCACGAACGATTCTCTCTAGTCTTCAGCTACTCTGCCGCCACTTCCACGCCGTCGTACAGGAATCCCACGTGCTGCAGGTCAAGCTATTCGCAAAGCCCAGCACCCAGATCCAGCCCAGCTTGTTGGGTATCCACAGAGCCAGCAAAACCATCTCCCGCCATAAACCCAACGACGCGTTGATTCAAAGCGCAATCAACCTCAGAACGATCCTCCCATCCATGCCATCTGGAGGAACACTGTTCAGGATCCCGATGGTCTGGAACGACATCCTCTTGAAGTCTGACTATCCCGAGCTCTTGGCGTTGCAGCAAGAGATCAATACCGGACGACCCGACATGCTGCCCCTCACGATGGAGTGGCGCCTTGCACTACGCCCGCTTCGCGACTCTGAAGCTCAAGGCAAACCCACGTCTGCATGGCGCATGCAGCTCACAGACCCACCTGCGACATCGGTCGGTCTCTTCGAGGACAGAAACGGCGCTCGGCACATCGTGGATATCTACAGAGCAAATGGTGTACGGATGGGCGACGTCTACGAGATCTTGAGCTATTTGGGAAGCAAAGTCGTACGCCCAGATATCGAAGTGCATGGCGGTGCCGTTCTGCCACGGGAATTGATCCAGGAGGTGCACTGGGCATTTGGGAAGGACAACAGCTTCAACTGGGAGAAAGAGAATTTGCTGTGACGAACATACTGTGCGACACCTGAGAAGCGAGCTGGAGGGAACCTGGAGAGCTCAAAAGCGCAACGTCTGGACTCACGTGATTGATGACAAGATGCACCGGACCACGAACGCATGCAGATAGTGTGGAACTACGGCAGAGAAGAGACAGCTTGAGCTGTCCTTTCTTTGGGGGCTTCTTGCACTCAGTCCCTATCAAATCTGCGTACCAATCGCCTTCTTTCGTGTCGCCTCTCCCTCCTCCTTCCCACATCCCGTTCAATCCATAGCGACCAGCTCAGATTTAGAGCTCCTGCATGCCGTTCTGGAGAACACATGTCTTCCACCCCTTGTGCAAGTCATCAGCATTGACCTGCAAGACGCACGTCTTCCACCCCTTGTGTAGGTCGTCTGCATTGGTCTGCAAGATCGCCGCGAATTTATTGATTGAGAACATTGTCGGTGTGCTTGTAGTGCAGAATTAGTGGTGGAATCAGTTTGTTGATGTGTCTGTGGATTGGCTCCACGGTCCAAAGACCATTAGCAAGTATTTATGCCTCCATGACCAATCCAGTGACGCAACTCATTGGGTATGTTTGCGGAAGGTAATATGGCTATCATAGACGTCACAGCAGGAGACCGAGAGGCTTCGTATTGTGCCAAGAAAAGCTCGTATTGCGCCAAGGCCGCGGTACATTAGTGGAGAGTCTTTGTTAACTTTAGAAAGAGAGCTCCACGAGGCCATGAAGGCAGTGGAATGAAAACGGACAAAGAGGGTGAAACCATTTGTTGAGCAGAGCGTCGGCATATCGATCTCGAGATGGCCACCCTAAAACGTAGTCCTGTTGTTGTGGGTATGATGTATAGACCTGGATGTTGAACGCTAAAAGAGACCTGATATTGGACAAGTATGAAATCGCATGTTCGCAACAGGTGTTAAGCATGAGACGACTTGGTCAAGCATAGGAGCATTGTTGATATCCCATATTTGGCTCTTGCGTCCGTCGCCGCCCAACCCCATGCACTCCATACTCATTGGCGATCAACGGTTCTTAGGGTGTCGACTTTGCACGAGCAAGCATCGTCCCTCAATCATCCTCTGAACCATGTTCACCGCAGGATAGTGGAAGATAGCTCAGTAGGAGCGCCGAGCGGGCGCTGCGCCATGCTCTTGAGGGCCTGCATGTCCTCCATACTGATGGTCGTAGGATGTACGCGCGTTGTCGTTCCGTAGCGTGGTACGAAAGCGTTTTTGGCGAAAGCGCAAGATGGGAGCGACCGTGGACTGGATTGCGAGAGATGAAGTTTGAGGATCTCAACGGCCGCCGTGATACTGTGCGGGAAATCGCTCGAGAGCAAGATACCAAGCGCGACTCCTCCACAGAGCCAGCCCTCTGCTACTGCTCTCTCGCATCGCCAGGCAAGTCCCACGCGCTGTCCAGGACCAGAACGAAGTCATACGGATACCAGCTGACTGCGTCAATGTCGATACGAGGATTGGTAAGTGTTCAAAAGCAGTGTTTGTGGTCGTCTGGAGCAGTGTCAGCGCGGTGGCGGTGCTAGGAGGCGCTCACACTCATTCCCGAGACTTGTGCACGCCAGCATTGACCAAAATATGTTCTTCGTCCTCCGTTTGCACCCCCTTCTCGGAAATACGCAAACGACAAGCAGCTAACATAAATCACTTGAATTCCTCTCCTCTAACAAATCAAACGGCTCGATGGTGCAATGGTAGCATATCTACTTCCAACCTGGGTTTCGGCTTTCAGGGCGTAGCGCATTCCAGCTTCTTGGGACAGACGTTGCAGTGAAAGTCTTCGACTTGCGCTACCGCAACGTGCGCTCCAGGATTCTGAACGTCCCGCGCTCCGACCGCCGAAATCCTAATCGGGGTGAAGATCTACGTTCGAATCGTAGTCAGGCAAAATTCTTTTTGCTCGCTTCGTTTCTGCCGATTTGGAGGAGGAATGCGATGTTCGGTCTGTCCTGCAATCTTTGGAAGTCCAAAGCCTCTGGTATGACGGAGAGAGCGGGTCAAGAGAACGAAATTCCACGGCACGAGGAAACGTCTCTCTTTTTTTCGAACGAGCACGACCTGATCTCGAGGGGCCAGTACGCTGCATTATTGGGGGGAGGATATGTGAGCTGGAAGACATTGACAGCAGGAATTGGAACCAGAACGGTCTCTCTTGATAGTGTCGTTGCAGCTAATGCGCTACTTCAATCCCAAACGCCATGTTAAAAGCTGACCGAACCCTCGAATCACTATCTCACCCCAGACAGTTTCTCGCCCAGCTGAAACACTCGCATCACAATTGGTCGTAAAGAGGAGCCGTCTTCGACGCAGGAGCAGCGGTCAGTCTGCACTCTGCGGAAGTCAAAGCTCGTCGCTATAATTTCGTAAGACCTAGATCTCGTTAGCTCTGGGAAATCACGCATTGCTGGGAGGAGATCTATAGCTCACCTTTTCTTGGCCGCCTTCCCAGCAGTCTCCCGACGAGCAGCATCGCTCGCCTTGGCAGTCTCCTTCTTCTGCTTGATGTTGTCCTCGATCTTGAGCATGTTCTCCCAGATCCCGGTCTTTCTAGCATACTCCTCAATCCAGGGCATCTCCGGGACAGCATTGCTGCCATCACCCTGGTTCTTGAGGAACATGACGTGGTTGAGCATGCTGTTGACGAGCGCGGCGTCGAAACTGCAAACCTCCACGATCATGGCGAACTCGTTCGCCGTGAGAGCGCCCTGCTTCGTGTACTCCTGAATACCGTCGTGGAAGGCGGTGCCGTGAGAGGCTGGCTGCAGGATGAGCATGTAGGTCGCGCGATAGAAAGCCACAGCGTCCTTGATGTTCTCGCTGCCACAGCCGGCGAGCTGTAGCGGACGGGGCTTGTTGAAGTCGTAGTTGGTGATCCACTTCAGAATGTTCTTGAGGTGTGGAACCACGTCGATGTCGAGGGTCGGGATCTGGAGAAGGAGGACATTGGGACCGGAGAGATTGCGGTCGGCGCCGGTGAAGCGGGCAATGGGACGCTCGAAGCGGCGGTGGGCGAGGTTGGAGAGGCGCTGAAGGTTGGCCTTTGGGACGTTGCTGGCGATTCGCTCGATGCGGCCGCCGGGGTGCTCGACGTAAACGGTCGACAGGTGGTAGTCGGGAGTGGACATGGTGGCTGATGTGACGATTATGAGTGTTTGTGGTGGGTGTCTTGGGTGGTGGAGGGAGGAGTGTGTGGGTGCGAGTGGTTGATGCTTGTGGGAGAGAGGACAAGGGGGCAAATTTAAGACCGTGTGCGGGCACAGGCGGAAAGCGTCGGCTGCTGGTCAAAGCTCAAACCTTAAATGTCTTCACCTGAACGCATCTCATGGAAGCGCCGTCCATATGATTGCAATTGAAGAACGTGCCATTCACTTCCTGCATAGCCCACATGATTGCCAAAGAGCACAACCTCCTGTGATAAAGATGGTCGTCTACCACCTCTGATTCTTCTAGATCCACCCTTCAAGCTCCCTGTATTTGTCGCAAGCAAGCATGGGGTGAGATAAAACCGGCAGAATCGCACGTGTAAGCGTACTGCACAACATATGATTCTCTATTTCAGTATATCCAACAAGGCAGACCTGTACTTGCGGACTGGTGAATGCAGCATGTGCTGAGCACATTCACTTTCACAGGCTTGGCCCGCGTTAGCCCGACGCACAGGCCACGCACAGCACGCACAGGCCACGCACAGCACGCACAGGCCACCGCGCCACCTACACTTCGCAAGCCGAGCTTGCGCCTTCATCTCATCTTCGTCACCGACATCTACCATCACCAGCAACACCACTTCCCACCCACACCATCACGCACCACCCATCACACCTCAACCTCCTACTCATCCACCCAGCCAACATCAGAAGAGACACGATACAGTCAACCAGCACCAGCGCCACGTTCTCTCCCTTCCACACTTCCACCGCGACTATGGCATCGACTCCGACCGTGACCTTCTTCGTCCGTGACAAGGACGGAGGGCGCAGCGAGGCCCTCATCACGCTCACGCAAGAGCAGGCGTGCAAGTACTCCCGCGCAGTCGAGTGCTTCATCTCCGCGTACAACGTCAACAACGAGATGCGCCGAGACATTGTTCTCCCGTCGGGCGTGGCTGGTGGCGCCGCTCTCACATTCGTCCTCGACAAGATCAAGAAATACACCGGCACATTCGAGGGATTCATGGTGGACATCCGCGGCCTCGACCTGGAGAAGGAGGTTCATGTCTGGAAGGCCTGCGATCTCCTGGCTCTACGCCCAAAGTCGGCCATGGAGAAGCTTACCCATCATGCCGCCTATCGTGTCTCACACACCAAGATCACGCCTCAGGTGATGAAGGCCTGCTACGTCGCCCAGCACCAGTATAAGAACGAAGAGGACAGCAACAAGAATAGCCTCTACTATTCCATGATTCACCAATTTGGGTGGGATGTCACCCACCCCGAGGACACGGACGTTCCATACTCGGACAAGGAGATCGATGCTGTGAAGAAACAAGCGGCGGAGTTGGGCGCGGATCTCGTGGAGGAGATTAAGAAGAAGCTGGAGCAGCTCGAGGGGTCGAAGAAAGCCCATCAGAAATTCCAGCAGATGAACAAGGCTCGAGATGATGCGCGTCGGGCTCGGAGAGAGGAGGCGGAGGAGCGGGATCGGAAGGTGGAGGAGATCATTGCTGGTCTCCGCCCGATGACTGCTGATTTGGCACCATACGTGCTGGCTCGCCAGCGCGGTGGTAACTCCAGTGGCCGATAGAGGCGGAGATGACAAGGTGATCCCAAGAAGTCTGGTGGGAGAGAGAGAACGGCGTGAGAACATTGAAAAGCACAGAGGACGGGGACTTTCCGATGGAGTTCTTATAGCATGATAACGAAATGAACCTAAAAGTACCGCAAAAAGACTGCATCACCTTTGCAAAATCTGCTGTCTCTCCTCAATTTCTTATTTTACCATGAACACAGCCTCTAGGACGAACGGATCTCTCAAGAAACAGTGGGACGAAAAAGGACGGGTCGGGAGCAGACAGGAGTAAGAAGAAGTAAGGTTATTATCTGCGAATTGGAATAGCATGATAGCAAAATGAACCTCAAAATACTGCGGGAAGCCTGCATCACCTTCCCACACTCTGCAGCCTCTCTTCAGCTGCTTATTTGACAGTGACCACGGCCTCGCAGATGAATTGATCGTCCCAGAAGCAATGAGATGAGAGAAAACGGGTTGGGAGCAGACAGAAGAACTGAAAGTGAGGATGTTCTCTGGAAATTGAATAGCATGATAGCGAAATGAACCTCTCAATATGGCAAGAAAGCTGACCTCCTTAATCTCTACAGTCTCTCCTCAACTGCTTGCTTGACCACGACGACCGCCTCACAATTGATCAGCTCTAGGACTACCACGAAGCTAGAACTTCCTCTAGCGACTTTCCTTGAGATCCAAATAGCATGATAACGAAAAGAACCTGAAATTCTACGGGAATGCTGTGCCACCTCCTCAAACTCTGCAGTCTCTCCTCCACTGATCGCTTAACCACGACCACCGCCTCGCAGTCAATTGGATGTACGATAGCTACGAAGCCAGAAGTTCCTCAAGTGATTTTGCGGCAAATTCGGGTTGTATTACTAGGATAGGATCTTTCTCTAAAGAGATCGGTAGCGTTCAGACGAGAATAATGTGAGAGTAGCTCCGGAAGACTGTATCACCTCCAAAAAGTATGCTGTTTCTCCCGTAACATCTCACTATCCATGACCACAGTCTCGTGGACGATTGATCATAAGCTTGATATGACGCCAGAAGCCCTTTGGTATTTCTGGGGAAGATTCGAGTCGTTTTACTAAGATGAGATGCTTCGCTGGGGCGAGCGGTAGTATCGAGACGACACAAAGGGGAAGATCGCTCTCAAAGACGGTCGTACCTTCCCAATCTACTGTCTCCCTCCCGACTGGCCCACTTGACCATGTCTACTAACTCGCAATGGATCGATTCTATACTGGAGATGACGCCAGAAGTTCTTGAGCAGTTTTCCGGTAGATTCGGTGTGTTTTGCCAAGATGAGATTCTTCTCGGAGACGATCGGTAGTGTCAAGACGACAAAAGTGTGAGGTATGCTCAGAAGCACGGTCTCACCCTCTCCATTGACTGCTACTCTCCTGACATGCCTGCTTGACCGTGACCACCGTCTTGCGATCGCTCAATCCATGCCCATCGCGAAGACGGAAGCTCCGCAATTGACTCTAAGGAAACACTGAGAGTGTTGCACTACCATCAAGGGACTCTCCTGGCGGGCCTGCTTGACTGTGCCTACCATCTCTCGATCGATTGATCTCATGATGACTGCGAGAGCAGAATGTCCGCTACCACTTTCAGTCAAACACCCAAGGGTGCTGCCCTACCATGAGGAGTTTCTCCTTCTTGCGTCTGAAAGGTCTGCGACTTGGCACAGACTCCGTCGCTTCAACATGGCTGCTGAGCTCGAGATGTCACATAGCGATTGTGCTCATACCGTGCGGGAAGATTTAACACAGAGATAGACAGAAGCTCCAGTACACAGGTACTTCACCTTCCCATGTCGAAGCCATCTCCACGTATGCCCAGTCGCCAGAGCGTACAGACTCAGATCTGATGTACTCCCCGGCTTTCCAGAGATTGAGCGATGCATTGCACAAATGGGCTGCTATAGCGATCGTCGTGGGTTTTTTGTCGATCTCAACTTCGGCAGAGGACCGAAAAAGCCTGAATGAAAGCTGAGCTTGCCAAAGAGCGTCTCGAGTGGGAGTGAATGCGCCTTGTTTGAGTTCAGGGTCTGTACACAGTGCCTAGACAGCGTTTCGGATGTGCTCTGCAAAACAGATCCTCAGTATGCGACTTAGCCTGTGAAAAGACTTGTGTACAGTCGCTGACCTCATCAATCATGCAGCGAAGCTATGTCTGGATAATCATGCAAAAGGAGGGTACCGCGCCGTCTCAAAAGACTTGTGCACTTCTCGATCGGATCGCAGATCTCTTAGCATACGAACACCAGTATTGCCGCTTGAGCGTATGGTACGGTTTAGCCTGACGGTCTTCAAGCTGATCTGAGACCCTTCCTGCTGTCCAGCAATACCTCCCCAAAAGGAGCAAAAGTTTGATTTAGCAAAAAAGAATTTGGTCCAACTCCGATTCGAACGGAGGTCTTGCGGCTTCACTTCGATCAACTTCATCCTCGGATTCTCGTCCACCGGCAATGGAGGTCGGCGGCGCTGGTTGCTCCTGTCGTGGTAGATTGCTGGAACGAATCTCCGCTGGGGTGCTCCTTCGGATTCATGCCAATGACATGTCGCTCATATCTTGAACTGGGTTGGTTTGTTTGGTTTGTTTGCGCCAAGCTGGAAGAAGTTGACCGTGTGAAGTTGAAGCCGCATATGCTATGCCACTACACCATTGGACCTGGTATTTGATTGATGAGGGAGGTGAAGTTTGAAGGGTATATGAAGGCAGAAGGCTGTCACATGCTAGCCAGCTTGGTCTTTCTCTGCCGGGAGGCAGTCGCGATCGGCCCTACCGGAAAATGGAAGAGTCATGTCTTAGAGCAGGCTCTGAGGGTATAGTGGTCCAGCCTTTCAGGCTGAAAGTGAGGGATCGCATAGCCAAGGAGGACTTGAATGGAAACGCATAGAAACGTGGGAGCAGACAAGCGCAGCACGCGCCCGTCTTCAAGAAATTATTTGTTCACCGCGCTCTCCAGTCCACCTTCATGGTGCTGTTCTGGCATTTCCAAGGCTGAAGCATCGTTCGTCAAAAATCATCGATAGTCTCGCCTTTCGGCCCAACATCCTTCTCCACCTCTCTCGTCGCCGGCTCAGTCCAGCTAAACGGCTTCTGTCCCTCCCAAACCACCTCATTCACCTCCAAACTCATCAACTCTTCTCTCACATAAACATCCCTTCTTCTGAGCTTGGATTGCCGTTCAGTGCGCCAGACGCTCTCCCAAAGCGCGAAGCTGGTGCTGATGCAGTACTGGATCCATGGCTTTCTTTTCTTGGTGATGCCGCTATACTCGTAAACAAAATCGTCCAAGTCGTCAATCTCTGCCCATTGCTTGATGATCTCGTCGGTGACTGGACTTCTCTCCGATTCTGTGCGCATTCGCTCGTATTTTGCTTCGAGGCCGTTGAGCTTGTCTAAGATGCCGGAGCGCAATTGGTGGGCTTGGATGGTGGTGGTGGTGGAGACGCGAGGCTTGTACCGCCAGGCGGTGCAGTCGAGAGACATATTCGCTTCCGAATTCGGTGATGCTCTTGGAACGGTGGGAGTACTTGGTGGATGCGCGGTCGATTGAGAGGCGGACGGGAGACAGTGCTGTGCTGCTTGCCAATGGAGTAGTGGGCGGCGGCAAATCGTAGTAATCTAGGCTCCGGCTACACTTCGGGTACTCTCTGAACAGTAACGAGTAAGACTTGGACTTTCTGACAACGGCAGCTTCACCAGAAGGGTAGAAACATTAACATGAATTCTTCAACACGATCTTATCTGTACGCTGGTACTCTCACGGCAGCATCTTCTGACGAAGGTATTACCGTCTACTTTGATATCGTTACACTTCATCGCAGTAAGAGAATTCCTGCTGCCGCCATCTAGAGCAGTAGCTGCCAGTCGTAATGGCCATCTCAACTCACGCTCCCCAGTCATGGACTCTCGCATCCAGATGGATGAGATTACAACCTGTCCAGCCCGGTTCGAAACGAGAAAATAGGTAATGCAACTATCACTGTAAATTCAAGTCCGCGGTTCGATTGCTGGAGGCAACGCAAGCAAAAAGGTCAAGCACGTGCAAAAGTTCAAAAAGAATTGGTCCAACTCCGATTCGAACGGAGGTCTTGCAGCTTCATCACAAACAACACACACTCTCCCTCGAGGAGAGAAGTTGTGCAGCCCCGCAACGCAAGGGACTGTAAGGCCCGCGAAAGTAAGCCATGGGCCGACGGAAAAGTCACCAGGTTCCATGGTGATTGTTGTTGGCGTTGATGATGCAGCTGGCTGGTCAAAGGTGGTGTTTTTTGTTTGGTTGCGCCAAAGTTGGTGGAGTGAGGTTGATGATCAGAAGCTGCACGTGCTACCACTACACTACCGGGCCGTGTGATTTGATTGATGAGAAAGCTGAACTGAGCGGATATTTGAAGACAAGTTCACTTCCGGCCGGCGTTCTCGTTTTCGGTTAAAGGTCCTTCCAGAAACGATAGCAATGGCTTGATGAAGGACCTCTCAGACATCACCGTAGATGGTAGAGTTATGTACTGAGATCTTTCTGCGGTCGGCCTGAGCTACACAGCGAAGATTGTTAAGGAGTATCTCAGGCACGACCTTTGAAGAGCGAGCACAGAGGTCGACAAAGCAGAGAAGCATAGGAAGAAGACGTTGACAAGACGCTGTCAAGAGACGGCAATAGGCGGCCAGGCTCATGCAATGCCGCTCTAATTGTGCACGTGCTACGAAGTTTGGCGAACTACTTATCCAATCGGTCCTCGTGCACCAAAGCGGAGGTGACGAAGTGAACGGAATGAAACTGATTGACAGACATCCGATCTAGCACAACAAGGTCCGCGGCTATGAGATCGAGCTTCCGGGTTCCAATATGTTCAGCAGAAGAAGAATTTGAAGACAAAAGCTCACCAACAGTTTAGATCACTAGCAGTGGGCCAGGTGGAGAATTTGTAACACAAGCGATAAAAGAAAAGGTCAGATACACCATCCTTAAAGCGCTCTGAGTCCGATCGTGTTCACCGTCCGACCCGCTGATCAAGATCTATCCGCGGGCAGCCCCGCATAAGAATTTGGTCCCATTCTGATCGTCCAGCCAGTGTTAGCGTGCCTGTTAGTGTCGATAGTCCAAACAATCGCGACTGTAGTGCCTAGGCTAGATCAAAAGCATCTGTGATGAAGCATTCCGCATCCACTATGTCGGATCTTGTCAGATGCAGAGGGATAGGCACCGGTGCCGGAGAACGCGAAGGTGACCAGGGGGTATACTGTCTCTAGAGCCCGCTTGACTGCTTTGCGAGTATCGAGACCAGTCGTTGTGAAGTACTTGCACGAGGTTTGCCTGGCCCGCTTCGTCGTCAGTGCAGTTGTGGAGGTAGACTTCGCCTTCCAGAGCCTTTGCTGGTGTCTGGTGGCAGGCTCGCACCCCGTGCCATTGATGGATGGGCGACGAACGTGGGCTGCACAATCGTGTTAGACCGTTGTGTTTCGTAGACATGAAGTGGACTGTGACGTTGACCGTGGGAGTTAAGACACGATATTGCTGCTCTCGAGACCTGCCCCATTGGTCGTTAACGGCTACGATAGAAATGAGGTAGCTGCCGCATCATCAAGCCAGGCGATGATAACAGTCGGACATGCCCCTTATAGTCCGTCTTTGAACTTGATCGCAGTAACATTGCCGCAAGAAGTCATAGAAATCAGCTTCAGAATGCCAGCGATGTGCGTGCAGCAGAAGATGTGGAGAATGTTGTCCAGGGCATCCGAGATGGGCGTAGGTGCCGGATCGCAATCTGCGCCCTTGATGAAAAGTCGCTCGAGACCAGCAGCCCAGTCGATGGTTGGAGGTGATATATCGACCATTGGAGAAGGTCTGAACACCGACGTTTGCGGTGTCAATGTTGGGGCGAACATGTGCGGCGATCATAGCGGGGCCGGCGAAAGCGGGGACGGTAATGAGGAAGGAGATCTTAATGATGGCTGCTTTGGTGTGCGTGGATGTTATGGTCCAATCAACAGTAGTGTAGTCCCGCCGTAAAGTATGCTGTGTAGGTTTTCGTGCGGGTTTTCGCTGGAATCTGTTGAGATACTGCCATGGCTGGTGTGACCGGATGTGGTTCCTTCCGGGTGATTCTCGAGGGCGGGAAGAAGGATCAGATCTCGACCGACCAGACAAGTGCTGGCTTGTACCCACAGAACCCTCGAGTTGGAATGTACCGAATCGAAGCCGTTATGTCAACGACCACGTTAGAGCAGTCGCTCAATTCTTCCCCCTTCGCTGGGAATTAGGTCAGCCCTAAGAGCGAACCGAACTGATTGCTCCCAGCAAAAGATGTTCTGAGACCGCAAGGGATCAACTCATACCAAGGGATATAAGATGCTGCAAGGAGAGGCTCTCGCCTCTCGCAACTGAAGAATGTGTCCGGTAGCTCGCAGTATCCGCCTGCAGATGCATCATAGAAGCAACTTTAGATCACATCCCGAGTCAAGCTGGTCCTGGGAGAAGGGGTGGAAGGACAAAACAGTAGAGCGTGTTGTGTCACGCATTCCAATATTGCTGAGCAGATGGCAAAGCGCGATACTTGTCTGTGCTCGCAGCGAGGGTGGAAAGTTTCTTGTCCCGCATGGAAAAAGCCAGATAGAATTTGGTGCCTGACGCGAGCGAGAAAGTGCGAGAGACGACAAGAGGTCCTTGGAACTAGGTTCCCATCCAGCTCCAGCAGTACGCCGCAGGTGTTGGGGAACGCGATGATCAGGCTCGCAGCATGGGAGTTTCCTCTCGACGTACTCGCTGGTGATGAGTATGGTGGCTGTCTTGAGCTCGCAGAGCGTGGAGATGGAGAGAACAGCGCATCTCCGGGATCTCTCGCATCTTGCGATCAGCTGCGTCTTCGTCCGGACTCCTTTGGAAGCCACATACATGGCCAGTATGGCAGAGAAAACAGTCTGATGATTGAAAACAACAACCTTGAAAGACGTTTGAGATCGGGACGGAGCTGCTTGACCGATGGTGCAGCCGTTGGGATCTTCTTTGGCCGAGGTGGATACCAATTGAGAGGGTAGCATGGTGGGGTGCGTACCGACAAGCTCGCGCAAGGAGCGCGAGCTCTTTTGTTGCTGTCTGTGATGTTATGCGTGGGTCTGTGTGAGTCTCACGGTGGCATATATGCATGTGAAAGCGGGAAGCTTCCCGCTAGCGTGAGCACAGACCTCCGGCTTGGCAACGGCCACACTCTAAAGACTTTTCCACTTCCGCTCGCTGTTTCTTCCTCCGCTACTCACCAAACAACAACATCGCGCGCGCCGCCCACACGTCAGCCCCGGGTTCCTCGTTAGGCGCGCGCGACCATTCTTCCTGTAAGTACACCATCCTCATCACCACCAGCATCCTCTCCTTCACCTTCACCTTCACCTTCACCTTCAGCTTCGTCGCCGCCGGGTCACTGCCGCCCGCGTCCGCTCACTGACATGTCTCCTAGCAATTTCCTCACCGAGAGCCACGCCCAGCGGCACGCCGCTAACGCCATCCGCGCAAGACCCTCGGCGTCTCTGTCACCTGCGCACGACGCCGACACGATACCTCCGACCCCAATTCCACTGCGCCGCTCCGGTGGGCCTGCTTCCACCAGGTACCGAACAGCCACGCCGCTCGTGGCCCGCGAAGTGAGTGACCCGTGCTCCCCGCTCACGGAAGAAACACGCGTACCCGTCCGTGGAAGGGGCGGGAGAAACACGCACCAGCGACCTCCTCTTCGTCTTCGGACATACGTGGTCCCGCCAGCGAGGCAGCGTCAATGAAGGTTGTCATCGAAGGACGTTCTCGCCAGAGTATCTCTCCCACACTTTCGTGCTGGTCCAGATCTCTTCCCGCGCCAGGTTCCCTCTCACAGTCAAAGGCTTTCTTTTCCACGCAGCACGATATCGGCACTGTGGCATGTGTCATCACCTCCGAAGGTGGCATGTCGGAATTCACAAAGTCTACAACCTCATACCTGCTTTTGCAAAAAGTGGTGCCGGCGACTGGGCAGACTGATTCTTTCTGTGTCTGTTCCAGCTCCGCCCTCGCTCTGACCTGCTTCACACCGGTGTTGATGGCGAGGAGAGAGATATCAGGCATACGAGGGTCATCGGGTCGGGATGATCTTCCACTGAGATTGACGCGTTGTTGGATCGCTCTGTTCCTGCTCTTTGATGGCGGGGTTGGCCTGGCGGCACCTGGGCAGCAGCTTTTTCCACTTCGCGGGGTTTGTCTTTAATGTATGTTTGGTTTGGCGTTGGTTCGCTTCTTATGGGGCAACTTGACTATTCACATGCATGACGACGGACGTACAGGTTGGCTTCAGGGAGGACTGGCTGGGATCTGGGGGCTTGCACCAGCTGATGACATTGCGCACATCTCCCGTCTCCATAGGAGCTCCTTGCCTCACGACAAGGGCGCCATGACTGAGCCGCACCAAGTCTGATGGTTGCACCAAGCACTTCTTAGAATAGCCTTCGTATTGGAACTTCTTCAAGTCTCTGCTCCTCTCCACTTCTCGCACCTTCTTTCTCGGTCTCAAGCTCCCGCCACCGTCCTCTCTGCTCTATCTCCACCCTTGAAAGCTCTGCTCCCCCTCTGCTCTCACGAACGTCCTTCGCCTGTCCCTTGCTCTGCCTTCCTCCGCCCTGCCTTCCTCCGAGCTGCTTGCTCTAGACACCAAACCACGGCACGCCCAACACCATGAGCATCACCCGCATCATGGGAAGAGCCACAGCAAGCGTGTATATCAGCTGGCGGGAGCGAGACGAGACTCGCTGAGCAGTAATAACATCTCTCATGATGCCAATGTACAACAACGGCGAGCTGCTGGTCTCCACCAAGCCGTCCATCTCGCTTGTCATGGCCGCAACGAAAGCAACAGCTGCGGCGCTGGGTGCGAGGGAGCTTTCGGCTTGGGTGATCTCGTTCGGGCTCTGGGTGGTACTTCCACTTGGCTGTGATGTGCAAGTGTAAGTCGGAAGCTGAGCAATCTTCAGGACGCCATCTCTCAGGAACTCGTCCTTGCGCATGCTCTTCTCGATCTTTCTGGTCCAGCGGAAGCCCTTCTGGCTGTCAATCTCCCATTTCGAGTTCACCACCTCGACCAGAGCCAGCGTCGCCTTCGCGAGCTCTCCCAAATTGCAAGCTTTCAAGGTGGTACGGGCTTCTGCTGTACACTTCTTGAGCTTAAAGTTGACTGTGAGGGTAACCGGCACAGTTGGAGCGGAGAGCGGCTCTCCTGAAAGACTGTCGTCCGGTATCAAGCTCACGACCGTGTCGACGGCTTCTTTGCTCGTCAAGTCAAGAAGTATGTCGAGAGCATCACTCTTGGCAGTGGCCTAGATTGGAGACTCGGACCCGCTTCCAGCCTTTGCGAAGTAAATGTGCTTTCCATCGGAACCACCACTGGCGAAGAAGATCTTTCCGTTCGGGACTGGCTCCTCACAAGGAGCGGGAGTTTTGTCTTCGAGAGTCGTCTTGGCTTTGGAAAGCGGTGCCTTGACATGCTTCAGAGTACTCTTCTCCGGCGGAGAGACGGTCTTCGGGATCGCCTTGACTTGTTTCTTCTCAGCGCCAGGAGCTGGTGCCTTCACTTTGGTGACTGTCGGTGCTGGTGTATTTGGAGTACGCGGCGCCTCGTTTGCCTTTCCTGCATTCTGCGATCTGATTGCCTGTGTCGGGCTATGGGCTGAGACATGGGGGTCTCGGGTAGCAGCAGGAGCGCGCTTGTAGCCTTGAGGCATCAAGGAGGCGGCTTGTTGCTTCTTCTTCCCCTCAGCCTTCGTCTGAGCCGAAAGCTGGACGTTAGCGGGACGGTTGGATTTCGCCTTGAATCCGTAGGAGCCAAGTGTCCAGGAGTCGTCTGCTTTTGATCTCTTTGGAGGCATGCGATGTGCAGAGATGGGAGTGGCCGGCAGGGGCGTGGAGACCTCTGACGCAGCGGAAGCAGCAGCGACGCGAGCGTACGAAAGAGGCTTTCGTGCTGCTGTCTTGACAGGTTTCTCCATTTCTTCAATCTCAGACCTCGCGCTGTCGTGTCTGCTGAGCGAGTCTTCTGTGGGCAGCTCCTGTGCATTCGAAGACAGCCTCGCTGCGGTTTCGGTCTCGGTGTTATCTTGGGACCCGTATGAGGACTCGCCTTCCTCTGCAATATCATTGGGAGCTGGGAGAAACGGACCGCTCTCGTCACCATCGCGCGTGTCGAGCAACGCGGAAGACTCCTCTCGCGAATCCGGTACGCTTGCTTTCGGGAAGTCTTCTGGGACTGTGTCCTGCTGCTGGTGGGAGTCAACTGCGGTGTCGTTGGGAGCAGTCTCTTCCTGTCCACCGCTCTCTCCAGAGCCATTCTCGTCCGCGCCAGAGCGGGGCCCATCGTCTGAAGACGACTCCGATGTTGCAGTCGCCGTGCTCTGCGGAGAGTCCAGCAGCGTAAGTTTGGCTTGCACACGATTCAGCATCTCGCGGTGATGTACAGCCCGCACATACTTCTCCAGCAGGTCCTTAAGTCCGGCCTTAGCCGCATGACAGGCGCTTTCGTCCGGATCGTTACTCAAACACTTCCAGAAATGGAGTCGATGCTCCAAGTCCTGCTCATTCTCCGGGAGAGTGATCACGGTGTCCGGGAAACGGTGCGCCAAATCGTGAAAAGCGGCAACCACGCCGTCTCCGTCAGTAATGATGTGGGCGTGGGCGGTGCGATATCCCACGTTCCCCTCTTCATTCCAGCTCAAGTCAGTGATATTCTTGTCTCCGGAATTCAGGGAGGCTTTCCATTTTTCGCCCACCTCGACCACTGCTTCGATGTAGCAGAGGATGAGGACTCTGGAGGCTGTAGCTCGAACTCGGCGTTCGAGAATGGCGAAGTCGTTGTCGCTGAGAGTATACTCGCACATGTGATCGGACAGTAACTGCAGACCCTGGCGGCTACTCTCGGACAGCTCTGTAACATCGTCTGCGTGTTCGAAATGGTCCTTAACTGCCTTGAAGGGGTCCGTTTCTGTAGTGACGAACTGCGCCGAGTTCTTGATCTGATCCATATCGGTTGTGGAAGGACGATGAAGTAGTGCAAGCGGTTCTCGCTGGTGGGTATTGAGGTAAAATGTGTGGATGAAGTCGGCGTTGGAGATGTTGGTTTGGGTGTTGATGTATTGTCGTAGGTGTTGCCAGAGACCGCGGTCGAAGAAATACAACAGCGCAGGGGAGATTCGCGGCTCATTCACGAGCGTGTGGTTCCGTGGCACATGCATTCACCTGCGCAGCACATGATTCTGCATCGTTCACGAAGGCAGGCATCGGTCCAGCGTGCATGAGCAGAGCAGATGAAATAATCAGCGGAGTGCATTTTGATTGTGCGTATAGTATAAGTGCTCTTGCAAAAAGAGAATGAGGACAAGGCGGAACGGTCCCGTAGTCATATTCGAGAATGCTGCTTGTCGTACAGCAATCAGATGTGGTGGTAAGACAAAGCTCATGTCTTGGCACTTGATTCTGAGGACATCGGAGTTGGTGGATGCCTGAGGTTTCAGACGGCCTGGTGAATATCCTGAAATAGGCCTACCCGACCATACACAGTCATGGTCATGCTGTAAGCAGCGTCTCGTAGATCGAGTATGGCAAAGTGGAGAACTTGGGCGGAAAGGGGGGCCATGGAGATTGTTTTGGGAGCGGTGTGGTGCTGCGGAGGAATGGAAGGAGGACGATGAAGCGAGAGCAGTCTTTATACACCTCCAAGGTAGGGAAGAGGCTCTCTGGCGTGTTGTGGTGCTCATCTCGCATTGGAAAGCGCCGATGGCATCGTTGTAGCGGCAGGCATGAGGTGCGGAAGAAAGCCCGGCTTCGCCGCAACTTCTCTTTCCCGCACTATGGCCAACGTCACTGGTCCTCACCCGCTCCTTTCATGTTGAGATCTCATGTTCACAACATACGACTTACGACGACCCTCAATCCCGCCGCGTCCGCCACCAACAAGGTCCTTCAAGCATGGCCGCTGCAACTGCTCGATGCACTGGCAATCCCACTCCACGCAATCACTACTGGACACCGTGCAGGTCGGCGAAGCGGCCTTTGGCGAGTGTCGCTGCACCGTGAGGGAGCGTCACACTTTCATGCCCGCTACTCGGAGCAAAATGGTCTCAAGTGGGGTCACATCATTGTCTGGGCAAAGCTATGGCAAGCTCGTGGATGGAGGACACGCAAATACACCCCGACTCCCAGAATCTTTCAGAACGGCAGCATTCCAGCCCGCAGACCGTTGGACGGCAATGACTTCTTTTGCCTCTTTCGATTGCGTGCACACTCCTACACATACCGATCGCGACAGCAATAGCCAAGAGCCCCGCCGCATCTCGAAGCGTCTTCTGGGACTGGACTTCGCCCCCTCGCGCTACTGGACGGTTGCAGAGGCACTGGCTTTGCGCTTAGCACGGCCATGGCACTCATTGAGGTAATGGCGCCCAGTGAGAGACAGACATCAAGCAACCTCCCAGGCGCTCCCGCCTGATGGCTCCCATGCCGCGGCCATGACGAGATTAGTGACTACAGCGCACTTGACTGCCGGACAGCGGCAACGATACGAGGCAAGAGCGAGCCAGACAACGCGAGCGGAACGCGAAGAGTACGAAGGCGACCAGCGAGAGGTAGGAGGAGTGTTGCGGCGCGAACTGGCGTCCGGGCTTTGAGTTGACTGGATATTCCTGCATGATCTCTGCCTTCAAAGATCGGCCTTTGCTCTATCACATCGAGAACCCCCAACACAAATGCCAGTAGACTGGAGTCTCCTCTGCGGTTTCCGATGTGCTCCTCGGTACCGAATGGTATAGCACACCCCATGACCGTACCGATCCCGATAGCAGACGGCCAACGAAACGATGGAGAGCCAGACAGTGCGAAGATGAGACTAGCGTAATGTTCAACGAGCAGCAGAGTATAGGACAAGCCTGAGGCATCTTTTACGGAGAACTGATGTGCGTACAGGGCGACACGGCGCTTGGCTTCAGGGCATCCTATTGAGCTCCGGCCCTTGTTGTCGAGATCATCCGCTGTAACTGTCTTCTGGTGCGGATGACCCGAGCCAATTTTGATCCCTCCTCGCCCCCTCGACCTCATGACATTTGACTGCTGCAAGCACTGCGGATCCGTTGTTATCGAGCTCCTTTATCACAAGCGCCGATGTACCAGAATGGCCTGCTTCGGCTTAGATCATCCTCTCACCATCTGCTATGTCTTCCCAGTCTCCGGGAGAGACGCATTGTTCAGCGTGTGAACAGGACAGCGCGCAAGAGCGACCTTGGCGGAGAAGATGATTGGAAGCATATCACATTTAAGGAACTGAAGGCACGAGGGCTGCGTGCTTGGCGGCAATTGGGCTTACGCAGAAGACAATGAGACAGCACTACCTGGACGAAAAGCCTTTTCCAAGCTACCCAGGATTTCAATCAACAAGAGAACTTCCCGCGATCGCATGTCCGTTGGGAAATACCGACTTGAAAGGAGCTTGTCATCTGCTCGAAGAATACAGTCAGTGGATTCGGAAAGCTACTCATAGGTTCCTCTTAGTGAGCCATCCGAGCCCGTGGAATGATTGTCATGAGAAACTTTGCTGTCTGAAGCTTTGAATGCTACTCAGCGAAGGCTTGGCGCTGTCGACGAATGAGTCGCGTCAGCCTCTCTTCCAGAGCTTTTCCACACCAACAAACTCCTACATCCTTTGCAGACCACCGCAAAGCCATCGTCACAAGACCTGACACTCTACTCAGCACACCACATCGATCATGGTCTCACTCAAAGCACTCGCAGCCACGCTGCTCTTCGCTCTCGGCGTGGTGGCAGCTCCCACTCGCGAAGCCAGTCGTTACGCCTTCAACATCGACTTCCAACGATACTCAGACGACAGCTGCGGGAACGCGATGGGCAAGACCCACAAGCCATACGGCAAGCGCACCTATTTCGATGACCACGGCGACGGCAAGAAATGTTGGAACTGGAAAGGCGACGGTGTTTTCGGGAGCTATGATTTCCAGTGGAGGCCTGTCCGTGGGTACAAGGTCGACAGGGCGGAGGACGATCCGAGGATTCCGGAGAACAGGAAGAAGTACAGCAGCAGTAAGTTGTGCCTTGAGGTCGTTCCAGTGTGGAAGAGGCTGACAGACGCAGGATCGTGCGCCGTGAAGATCTTCAGCGATAAGGACGGCCAAGAAGAGATTTCTGTGCTCAATAACGTGAGTGGGCTTCGTACACATGTGGTTCCTACTGAATTCGACTGATGATATCAACAGGCCAACTCCTGGGATGCGATCGACTCGTGCCAAAATCCGGGTGGAAATGCACAGAGCGCGAAGGTTGTGTGCGAGAACTTTTCGTAGGAATAGGTCTAAGTGCTCCAGCACTACTCGTATCCTCAGATCGGCAGTCGGCACTGCAGACTGAATCGGGTGGCTTCGGTTGCGATGTCGATGCACGGGAGCTCACGAAGGAAAGCCACGCAGCCGCCAAGATGACGACGTCAGACGGCTTCTGCGACGAATGAGGACGATACCTCTTGGAAAGAGCTGGATCTGTCTCGCATCTTTGTGTTTGAGCTCCGGTACTGTAGCGAACGGGGCTTTGGACGAATTGGAGACGTTGTCTTCATCTCGTCGTAGCCGTAGGGGAGATGGTGAAGTTTTCATTTCAGGGGCAGCGCGAGCCTTACACCAATTACGACAAACATACCTTTGCCCGGAGATTATAACACTCAGGATCTGCCAGGAAGCTCAACCGCATGAGGCTGCAGCGCCTCGTATCTGGCATCAGAGACAGCACGAGTTCTGTCCGGCCACAGTTGAACTGGGCTACGTTCTCTCCTCGGGGCAACTGTATCTTGAGGTGAACGAAGGCGAGGCGGCGAGCTTAGGTGCCATGTCACCAAGAAGAAGGTTCTGGTCCGGAAGTCGATACTGCCTACTCGACCAACGTTTTACAGCGGGAGAGGGCCAAATAAGTCTCCGAGAGGTTGTCGTAGCGGCGCTTCGCAGCTGGAATCTGGTCTCGAAGCTCGTCAGCGATCCCGTCGTGGAACTTGCATTTCTCTTGAAGGTCCAATATCCCCTCATTCGGATCTCGAAGCTTGGTTGCGGCTTCTGTACTGAATGGGTTCTTGTCAAAGACGTGGTAGAACATCTCTCGCACGCCTGTCTCCCGGTCGTCGCATTCTCGTACGACTTCAAAGATTCTTTCTCGAGCATTCCTGTCGAGAGCAAGGCTCACATGATATTCGTTCTCTCGTGCATTTTACCTGCCCCCTGACTTCTTCTGACTTCTTCTCTCTCTCTACAACGCCACCGAGGACTTTTGATGACCACGATAACGACTTCGTCAGCCGGCCACTGCCGACACCAAGAGTATTGGGTTGAGAGTTAGCTCACTCCAGATCAGGTGTACAGATTGCGCTGTCAGCCAACTGTCCGCGAGGAACCCCGGAAAGAATCTCGGGAGGCCAGGTAAGCTGATGAGAACCTCAACGCCGTCGTTCAGCCTTTGGGGTGCAGAGACGAAGTTGGAGCCCTTGTCAGTGTGGATGGGTGGACACAACCATCGATTCGCCGGATAAACCACTCGGCTTGGCTTCGAATTGGACATGTACGCCACTAAGGAATTTAACATGGGGTACGAGGTGCTAGGCTAGGCCACGACTTTTTCCAACCTGAACAAAGCCAGATTCACGCTACGAGCACCATAGAGCGGTACCAGGCTTTGATGAATCACTGCAGACGCTCGGATCCGCGGGGCTTCTGGAAGACCTGCTGTTGCTCTCGAAAAACAACACATCACTCTCAGGCGCAAAGCGTACTTGCCTTTCTCGTTCAGTCTCCAATTCTGGCCCACCAGATCGGAGTCCCGTCCCCTGTTCTCCCGCTTGAATATTGAGAGTCAAGGGAGAGGCTCTTCCCCTAGATCGACCTAGCGTTCTCTGCGGACAATGCTACGACCACGTCTGGCAATGCGCCTTCAAAGGCCCGAGCGATGCCACGTCCACCGAGAACGTAGCTGATATTGGCGAAATTCGGTATTGTTTCCACAAACGAACCAATTCCACATAAGAAAAAGCAAGAGCACTAGCATATTGGGAACTTCAGACGGCTTTTGCGGCGAGTCTGGACGATTTGGCTTCGAGTGGGCCGAAGCCGCTCTCCACCTTTGCTTCTGGGGTCCGGCGCTCCTGGTCGAGATTTACCTACACCACAAACGAAGGATACGAATTGGAAGAGTGGTTTTTGATCTCCTGCACGCTGTTGGATACGTCTGGGCATTCCTCCACCTCAAGGGATGTCCCAAGCGGGTTGTGGAATCGGGAGAGAGTGCCAAAAGAGCAAGCAGAAAATCGGAAAAAGGTCGAGAGGTATGATAGAGGAACTTCCATTGTCCTCTTTCACGTAGCTTGGTTGTGGCTCTGCCCTCAAAGTGGTCGCCCGCGCAGTGACATCCTCCCGAACCAGCGGAGACGGCGGGATGCATGGTCGCCAAGATTTGAGAGTGAAAGAGAGTCTAGATGCTCTGTACGAAAAGCTTCTTCCAAACGCCTTCGCAAAGGCTACCTGGTTTCTCTACACGAGCTATGAGGACTACGCTGCCATTTGTACCTTCGAAGGCTCACTGGGAGACAAATCGATCCAGACAGCGACTAGAACACATGTTACCACAGCGCCTGGATACGCGACCTCCAAGACCTGATTCGAAGGAAGGACGGCTACCGCTCCCGCTCCTCAGCCTACATTTTTGCCTACCGACCTACGCGATCCTATCTCCGCCTGTCCGCTCTCGCCAGACGACGATAAATACGCCACGGAAGCTCTCCTACGGGCATCAGACGACACGAATCTCTTAGAGATCGAGACAACGAAGGATCGAGAGCCAGTCTGAATGTAGTGCGTACCGAGAGGAGTGGCGAATCTCTCGCTCTCAGTCCGGTTGCTTTTCGGGGGACAGCAGCTTCACCAGCAATCACACCGAAAGCTCAGCCAAGGACAGGAGCACTATGCGCACGGCGAGTACGGCGAGGATAGGAACCGTAGAATTCAGAGAGAGAGTCAAGGGCAAATGAGGGGAGATATGTCATAAGAGCATCACGATAAGAGCTCTGGGGCGCCATAGGACGGCGGCCTGCTTCTCTCAAGTGTGGTCGCGGCATTGCCCTCGGGGTCTACCTCAGCATGTTGAGAGCCGTTTGCGACAATGAGAGGAACGCCGTGTTCAATCGCTTGCTCTGAGTCTTGGAAAGGGAACCGAGCTGTTCTAGGCCAAGGTCACGACTGGCTCGCAGACGTCCTAGATATTCGCTTTCTCTGGAATGGACACTCCGACCAAGCTTTCGACCGGGACTGCGAGAGCTGTAACAAGACCTTGCAGACGGGAATACCGTTCTCTCTGCGCTTGAATACTTCTCTGAGCCAAGCCACAACAACCGCTTTCTGCTTGAGCTCCTTTCATCTCGTCTACCATTTGATTCCTCTGTGACCAAAACTCGTTTCTGCGCGCTCAGCGGAACTCCAGCCTTTCATGTCTCGTACTGCCAATCAATCTGACCCCGTTGATCAGTCATCAAAAGGGCAGATGAAGCGAAAGACGCCTGCTCAAAGAGTACGATTGAGGCAGAGTAACAGAGACAACAACAGAGCCCGAAAGGAAGCTGCGACATTCAATGCACCAGACGCCGACCACGACGCGACGCCAGGAAGCAGCGAAGAGGATGCATCCGACGACCACTAACTTGAAGAAGAGGACAGCATCCCGCGAGAGAATGCTCTAAAGCGGCGAAAGCGGGAGGAGGCAGCTCCTAACGAAGGCCAAAGGCGGGCAGCAGAAGCTTTCGAGCTAGACGGGATCCAAAATCAGTCGAAGTCTGGACAAACACCCACTTAGCGGCAGTACTTTGCCAACCCACCAACGAAGTTAACTATGAAAACCGTCACTTTCAAAACACCGTCTCCAATTCTACTCTTCCCGATCCAAGCCAACACGAACATGCAGACGACGGCTGCGGTCAAGATCCAGAAGGACTTGAAATCGACAGAACAAGATGTAAGGCATGCGTTGTTATGTGATCTTGAAGAAGAGCTAATGTGTCTTCGCTCGAAGGTCGACCAGCTACGAGCTGCCACGAAGAAGCAGCCTGAAAATACTACCGTCGCAAAGGTCCTGATCCAGAAGGAGCAAAGCCATGATTCAGTACATCGTTAGACCCTCTCGATCTTGATACAGTGCTAGCATCTTTGGGTTTATAGACATCAGAAACACGGCGTGCCACCCCAGAGGACTCGGCGATAGACTCTGAGGGACCACGGCCGGTCGTCAAGGGCGGTGCCATTCCCCGTACAGATCGCGAGACGCTCGTGAAGCAGAGTGGAATGGAAGAGCGCCGAGCAGGCCCGTATGCAAAAGCCACAACCCTGCTTCAAAGCTTACTCCTTTTTTGCTTCGGATACCAGTAGACTGCTGAATGCATGCTTCCCTAGATGGGTTGTTGGACCTCCTCCGTCTTCAAGGACGCTTGTTGATTTCGGCGCTGCGACGCAGAGGATAGGAGATGTGGGATCCGTTTCGAACCTACCACGGGAACTGAGACAGAAGCACTGTTGTTATCACATTGCGGAGATCGGCACATGTCGTTGCATCAGTGCTTAATGCAGTCAAGCATAAGAGTCACTGATTTGGAATCGGTGTTCGAGCATGCGTAGTTGACGTCCGGTGCAGGACATCCTCTTCCCTCTGCTTCCACAGGCACTAGGCAGACGCAGATGCACATTAAGGCGGTCCTGGCAAACTCTTCAATTTGCGACAGAATGAAAATTACGACAAACATGCTTGATGAAGTCTGAAGCTTCACAGTATGGAGTGAGAAGATCAGGTATGGTGAGCAGGAGACATGTGCAGCGTCTGGAGGGTGTGAGATTCATGAAATGCACGAAGTGTATGAAAGCCATCGACTACTCCCGATCTCCGTAACCCTGATCTCAGCCTGCTTTCCTCCCTCCTACTCTTGACTAATGCGCTTCTGTCTGACGGAAGAAATGGCAGCGTGGCTGCTTGCTCGATGACGTTGCGTTGGTGCTGCGTATGCTTGTGACGCTGGAATACGAAAACAACTGAGCTCCTTGCAGGTCCGATGTTCGTGGCGAATTTGCCTCACAAAAGAGCCTCGCGAGATGATGTTGGTGGGGAGGTGGCTCGCATTTGCGAAGTCGGATTGCGCTTGGTCACCTGGACAGGGTGAAGCAAGAAGGAAACTCTGGTGGAGGCTCGCAGCGGTTGGGGTATGCTGCTCGTGTCGCGACCTAGAAAGTTCATGCGAGGCGAAAGAGGACCAACTGCACAAACAAATCAGCGTGTTGTACAGGGATGATGAGGAGGTCGGCGAGCTGCTTACTTTTGGGACGGTTGACGAGCGGTCATGGAGCTGCTTGTAGGACTCGGCCACCGCCGCCACCGGTATACTCGCTGGTCATGCGGTCACGGCCATCGCGGATGTCATCGAAGCAGATGAGGACTGTGCTCGGTGTGCTGGTCACGCGGTGCGGTGGTCTGGCGTAAGATCTTTGACTGCCATCCGAACTGCAACCTTGAGCGTGTGGGTGACGAGTAGGTCCGACCGCGTGGCGAGGTCGACTGACCTTATCGTGAACTTCATTGCCGACGTTCGACAGCCTGCCATAGAGGCCGCCGCTGAGCGCAACGCGCGCGCCTTGGTCCGTGGTGAATTGCTGCTGGGACTTCTCAGATTGGCTGGTGGATGACGTGCAGGTGCTGAGAGGTCCTTGGTGGAGGTCGACGCATATTCATGACTTGAGACCGTTCTAGGTGGACTGGATGCCGTATGTGAGCGGTCCGTCCTCAGCGCCTTGCTTCTCAAGGTGGTAGTTGAGATCTTTGGGTCGCTCAGGTTCAGGCTCCGGAGAAGACCATCTCTCAGAATCGTCGCCGTTGAGACCACCGGACGTGGCGAGCAAGCCGTCGACGGCAGAATCGCCATCGATGTCGCGGAACGGGTTCACGATGGTGGGCACGCTGTCGCTCTGATCCGCGGTGTTGTCGGGGATGAGGAGCCGCCGCAGCTGTTTAGTGGTGAGTACAACCCGCGACGGCTCCTCCACAAGTGAGGTGGACTTGAGGCCATTTCCGTAGCCTCCGACCGTTGCGCTCGTCGGGGCTGAGAGACTGCTGGTGGAGCTGGGGTCGGGAGAGTTGATGGTGGGGTCGGCGTCTCCTGGTACGGAATCCCTGCCCCTGCGGAAGCCGCTGCCAGTTGTCGATGGAGAGACTTCTGGCTTGGTGTCGGTGAACAAGTCATGGGGACAGCTTCCGGAGAGGCATGAGCGACACACCTTGGCGTCTGTTGGAGGCAGTCAGCGGCTGCTTGTAGACCCACGTATCCATCACATACCGCGCTCATATCTTCCAAGGCCCGGTCTGGGGTGACCTTTACGTGCTGGCCGGGGCCGACCGCTGAATTGGCTGTGCAGTCAAGACGCGCCCTTGTTGCGGAGAGTTGCTCCGGCCCCGTTGGCGAGCTTGTTTGGCATGCAAAGCCACCCTGCCATCACATGTCAGTCACAGGAGCCCGAAGCAAGTGAGGCGCCCGAAGCGCACTGAGGGTATATCAAGAAGTAGAACCTCGCCGTCCTCAACAACCGCTGCCGGCGTGGTGGTCCAGTGGTACGGCGCCAGGATACGAGGCACTTACCCAGACAAGCCCGCAGGCTGCTTTTCAAAGTTTCTGGTCAGAAAGACCTGATTCCGAGAACAACAGTTGGCAATGCCATCATGTCGGTTGCGGTTGTTCATTTTTGCTGCGGCGTGGTCAGCTTTTTGCGGCGTGTAGCAGTGTCCATCTCGGCGTGTTGTTAACATACCGTGCGGCGGCAAGCGGAGGCCACATGCTGTTCGTGTCGTGAGCGCGAGGAGAGTGTTGCGCGGATATGATGGTGACGGTGAAGGTGGAAGTGAGGAGGAGGAAAGGAAACTTGAAGGTGAGACGAGCAGGAGCTAAATCCTGTGGCGTCCGTGCGTCCAAACACCTCTCAGCTTGGCACTGACGTCGGCAAGACGACGAGCAGGCGGGCTCCGGGGTCAAGTAACGCTAGGAAAAGCACCATACAGTCCTCAGAATCCAGCAGCTCATCTGCGGAACATTGCCAACTGTGCAGTGCTCAATGGAGCTAACTCAAGCGCCACCAGCTCCTTTTCTCAACCGACTGGCAAGGGACTGTGATACGCCTTTCCATGCGAGCCTCGAGATCGTCCGTCTACTTTGTCCAAAGTCATCCTCCGAGTTCCCTGTCCACATGGAGCGGCAACGCGCCCACGGCAGCATCAGAAGCGCTACTCCTTCAACACGCGACGAGACCAGATCTGGAGTAGCATACTGGACAAGTGTCAGAGGTCACTCTTGGTGTTTGAACGCCATTGGAACGCCAATGTCACCGGGAGCGGGACAATCACTACCCCGAAGGAACCATGGATCGGTCGGGCGATGTTGAGGCGGACACCAGAGATCAGTTCGGCGGCGTTCGAAAGTCAGAGCGCAAGAAGCAAGACAAGAGAGATACCGACCTGATCAAGAGACCTCGCAATCTCGCTCAAAGGCGCAAGAGCCATCTAGCAAACCTCCTACGTTCTTGAGAGAACATCGCTGGAAGCATTCTCGGGCAAGCGCTGAAGCTTGGACTTCCCTTCGAAGCAGAGCTATGATCCAAACACAGAGGGCCAGAGAGGAAACGATGTTCTAAACGAAGCTGAGACTGCGATCACGAGCGATGTAGCCATTTCCTCGCCTGAGATGCGCATTCTCGATGATGCTCATGCCCCCAGACGCCATTGCAGTCATGTCGCCCTTGCTGTGGCCAAGAGAATTGAAAGCGGTCTCAAAATACCAGCAGCAGCTGGCGTGCTCCAAATACGGGAACTTCTCTCGTAAAAGAAACCGGCCATTGGGATCCCAGAGCGCAAAGTTCAAAGACGGCACGGACATTAACCGCCTCCAAAAGCGGCATATGCGCTCATCAATTCATCCAATGGTATGATCCCGGCTTGGTCGTTGGTGCTTGGCGCGCATGAGATATTGCGGAGTGCATGAGTATGTGGAGCTCCTTGCATCGGGAAATGAGAGACATACAACACCGGGCTGCTTCGGTATGCCGATCCAGTGCCGACGACATGGCAAGCTCCGTGATGCTACCTTCGGCCAATGTTACAGCAATTCGATGCACGGGTGCATGTTTCGAGTTGTTGTGGTGATCGATGCTACTTTGGGGGCTGAAACACCCTTTCTGGACTTCGAGCTGCAGAGTCAGCTGGTCGTGCCCCAGGATTGACCGCCGTCGTCATTCTTCGGATGATGCGATCCACTGTGTTGAATACCATTGACAAGACTCTGACCTCAAGAGGTAGGCCGTGCCCTTCAACCGCTGTACCATTGGCTCCCCGGCACCAGACACTGGAATGTTGCTCATGGACCAGATGATGCACGAGCTTTTTGAAAAGCAGCATATGTTCCGAGGAGAATGAACATCCTGTGTTTCGATGGCCCAGTCGCTCACTGTTAGTTGGACAACCACACCTCGAGATCGTGGACCACCACCAGGGGGATATCGAATCACTACTACGTCCATTCGCACTTCGATACCACCCATCTTTACATCGTCAATCGTTGAGTCGTCTATACCAATCGACGAACAATCATCCATCATGGCTCCAAACCCACAACTTCCCGGCCTGAACCTGGGCGGTGTGCTCGGCGGAGCTGCTACTAATGCTGCCACCAATGTCGCGACATCCCTCGGACCGGCATCCATCTCCGCTGCTGTCGGAGCTGGCGTTGGTGCCGGTGCTGGTGCTCCAGGTATCAGCCTGCCAGCTGCCAGCGCTACACTGCCCTCGGTTGCTCTGCCATCTGTTGGTGGCGTCAGCGTTCCCGGCGTGAGCGTTCCAGGTATGTAAAAGAGCCCATTTCTGCACACATATACGGAGAGAGTGCAGGCTGCTTCCCAATCTTTGACCTTCTTCTGCATCACCATCCCCGCGCCGAACGGCCATGCTGTTGGCTTTATGACCACCGCATCTTGCAGACATCTCACCCCAATCTCACGTCAACGAAAAGATATTTTGTGGAACAGGCTAACATGATGAAGGCGTCTCCCTCCTAACTGCTGCCGCTGGCGGCTTAGGTGGTCTCGCGGCTGCCACCAACCTTGTCTCCGGCCTTGGCACCAGCATTCCATTCACCGGCCTGCCTGGCTTGGCGCTGCCCACTGGATCCATCCTATCCATCACCCTCCCAACTACTGTGCCCTTGGCCCAGACCTTCTTGATCGCTTCGCTCGCGAGTCTGCCAGCGAACAGCGATATCCCAGGCATCTCGAGTGTTGTGGCCGCACTTTCCGGTCTGCCACTGCCCACCTCCGCCCTCCCAGGTTCCCTCCCAATCGGCGAGCTCCCAACCAACGTCCAGTCTCTCCTCCCAACTGGCATCCCTACCACCCTCCCCATCTCCGCCCCCATCTCTGACCTCCCGACTGGGATCCTCTCCAGCCTTCCAACAGGTCTACCAGGCGACCTCCCCATTTCCGCCCTGCCAATTTCCATCCCATCTCTCCCAACCAACCTCCCTCTGGTTCCCATTAACCCCTCCACCGCCGTCCTGGACATCCTCGGCAGCCTCGGCGAGACTCTCATCACCCAGCTCACCGATGCCCTCAGCCAGATCATCCAGATCATCACTGCCGCTAGCTCCAACTTGCCCACCTCTGGCTTGGGCAGCGCTACGAACCTCAGCACTGTCCTGGGTAGCGTTGGCCGCACCAAGGCCTCAGCCGCTAAGAGCGACGCCGAAGAGGATGCCAAAGAGAAGCGCCAGGTCGCCGGTCTCGCCAACACCCTTCAGAGTCTCGGTGGCGCTGGAGCTGGCCTCGGTTCCGTCACCGGTGCTCTTTCTCTGCTGAGCGGTGGAACTGCCGCTGGCGGCTTGGGTGGTGAGTGCAATAAGCGTATTCCCGGTTGTATCATACTGATTCGAGGTGTAGGCATTACCAAGACCATCCAAGGAGCGGTCGGCGGTGTCACCAGCGGTGGCTTGACAAGCATCTTGACCAGCCCATCGCAGACCCTTGGCTCCCTGACCGGCGGTCTGAACCTCGGCAGCCTCAGTGGAGGACTCGGCGGTCTCTCCGGGGTTACTGGTGTCGTGGGCAACTTGGGTCTCGGCTCCATCGTCCTGAACACTGTTGCCAGCCTGCCAGTCCCGGGCAACATCCTCAACATCTTCCAAGGCGTCCTCTCAGCCGTCACCACACCGGTCACATCCGTCCTTTCCACGGCTCAGCTCACCCAAGCCCAATCGATCCTCGCCCTCCTGAACCAGTTCTCCTCCACCGGTGTCGGCCAATTCAGCCAACTCGCGTCTTTGACCTCCCTCCCAGCTGTCCAAGCTGCTGCTTCTCTGCTCAACACTCCGGATCTGGTCACTCTGACCAACATCCTCAACGATGGAAGCATCGTCTACAGCACTGGAGCTGGTGCTCTGCTCAGTTCTCCACTCGACTTCTTGAAGACGGTTTCTGCCATTGTCCCGGCCGTGAGTAACCCACAGAGCGCTGTGGCTTTCTTGGTGTTGGAGCAGCTCAACTTGGGCAACCTGGCCGATTTGATCCAGACTGCTACGAGCAGCTTGCCGACCGGTGGGTTGGGTGGAATCACTGGCGGGCTTCCAGTGAAGGAGTAAGCGGCTAGGCGCACTTGACAGAGTGCGCAAGATGGAAACGGTGGAGGAGAAGGAATGAGATGAAGACAGGGGGAAGTTGTAAGGGGGAAGAACAAACAATGCGGTTGAGAGAGGGGAGGAAAAAATATCTTTCTGTCAGTCGGAAGGCTGTACTCTTGAGATAGCGCAGCGTTATGACATCGCTGAGACTTTTGATAGCATGCAAATTGGTGATCTATGCTGCTGCCATGTCAGTCCTGTCACAATCTCGGGCCACGATGCGCTTACGTCATGTTACTGAGGGTCCCCGTCCTGGTTCTCTTCCTCATCGCCAAGTAGCGCTGAGCTGACTTCGTCTTTGCTATCTTCCTCATTCCCCTCCAGCTCCACGCTCTCCTCATCCACAGGATCTTCCTCGCTAGCAGAAACCCTAGGATTATCACCAACAAACCACAGCAAGTCACTGCTCAGCTTATCCACCCTCGGATCCCCAAAACACTTACACGGTCCCTCCCAACCATCAGGATCAGGCTTCGTACGCGTATTTCCAACCCCATCTCCTCTCAGAAACCCACCTTGGCCAAAGTCTTCGACCCAGGCGTTCAGCACACCGCGCACGCAGAGGAAGATGGTGTCGTGGGCGAAATAGACTTTGCCGCTGCCGCCGGGGGTGGTGAAGTCGAGTTCGGAGTGCCAGTAGGGGAAGGCGAAGAGTTGGGCTGGGTGGATGTCAGTGGGGCGCTAAGGAGCAGGCGAAGGTAGGAAGGGATGGAATAGTTGCATACAGCCGTCTTTGCGCCACCAGTGACCTTCCATTTTGCCGACTTCTTGGCCTCTCGCTGGTTGGTATTGGATGCCATGTGGTACTCTAGAGTTCACGATAGTCAATGTATGCAGGTCGGTGAAGGTAGAGATGGTCAATACTAGACATACTCAATACAGTTCTGCCAGTAGTACCCACAGATGGGATGCTTCCAGCCAGCCTTCTGTTTGAGTCGATACTCGGGATCTGGTTTGTCCCATGGTAGGCTTTTCGCTGCACGGGCGATGACATCCCATGGAGCATCAGGCAGCGTCTTTCGACCTCGTGTGTATCGACACGGCGGCACGTGGCGTCGGAAAAGATGCTTCGCCTCCGCGGGCTGATGTGAAGTATCGAGGGGGTTAGAGTCGATGTGTAAGACGTCTTCCGATCCTCTGCCAGCTGCTCCAAGACCAGCCGACGAGGAGACGAGACCAAAGGTGAGTATCATAGCTGCGAGTTGCATAATGGAAGGTTCTGAGAAGCCAGTAACAGCTCTTGGCGGAGCGTTTGAGAGGTAGGTAGCATCACTGCCCCTTTATATTGAGGCTCCACTGTCAGATGAGGGATCTCGACGGATTTGTGATCCAGCAAGTCATGACGGCTTTTCGCAGCCTTACAGATTCTGCAAGAGGGTAAAGTGAAGCAATACCAAAGCCTCAATACCATGTTGCCCCAGACGATCAGTGCAAAAGCGAGTTGATGCAAGGTATCCGATGTTGAGCGCGGTGAGAGAGAGGTGATGGATTGTGATATGTGAGCTCTATTCGAAACACAATGCAGACTTGAACGAGTAGCGAGTGGGAATATCGGGGTTCGCTTTCGTCGCGAAAGCGCGACGTCCCCAAAGACAGGGGAAAGCAGTGCAGGGGTGAGCGAAGAGCGGCTCTGATGACAGCCGAAATGGAAATCGCAGCGACATAAAGGCTTTCTGAAACGTTCTGGAGCGCCAGAAGAGCAACGCTACCATAGCTAGGTCGGCCTTTGGAACCCGGTCGTCGTACTCGGTGCACATAGCTTGGCGGAGTCGACGTCCCGAAATACTCAATCAAGCAATACAGACAAGGATCGGACCACAGTCCGGAGGCTGACACGTGATCAGAGCAATCGCGAACAAGTGACGGGACCTCTTCAGGCATGGAGCAGTCTCCCGTCGTCCGTACAAGCTTTGAGTAATCCACCTGGCCATTGTGTTGAAATCGAGAACAATTCCTTGCTGCCAGCTGCTATCGAACCTCTGAGCTGAGACGACAAGCAACTGTCGACCTTTGCAAGAGAGTCCGAAGTAAGCCCCCGGCGGTAACCCCTCTCGAACTCTGCTTCGGGCCTTGGAGATGGCGCAAGCAGCTCAAGTTCCAATGGCGTAGCTGGAGGTTTGGTCTCGCCTCTCCCGTCGATAGCCGCGATTTTCACCAATGATTCCCGAGCGAAAAGGCCGTTCGCATGAGGTAGACCATGGCAACACTGACTGTATGGTTCATTGTGCCGACTCAGAGTTCACTCTCAGCTGAATTGAATGGGTATGGCCTCGCGCGGCCGCGCTCGGTGTCTGGGCTTCCTTCCAATGCCTCGAGGGGAGCTGTGTGTTGCCATCATCGACATCGGCTGCATCTTGACAGGGCGGACAGGAGGGCATTCACGGTCTGAGATGAAGTGGCGATGGTGGAAGTGGAGGTGATGTTGATGGAGGAAGTGCACGCCGCGAGGAAGGCAGAGTTGTTATTCCCGGCATTCCCGTCCCGGCAGCGTCCGAAAGCAGATTCTCCGCGCCTGCGCCATGACAAGTTTCACGTCAACAACGCCATACAGACCCATCAACATACCCTCCTACGACCATACGGCTCCCTCCCAGACTACATCTACGATATCGAATATGCCCCACCATGTCCTCTCTCGATATCATGAAGCCTCGGCTTTGCCTGATCTGGGTTTTCAGGCCGACGGCGGAGCGGGGCATAGCTTGGATGTCAACCTCCCGTACCACATGCGAAAGTGAGGGGCTAGATCGTCGAGGGTGGAGTAAACAAGAGTGAGTAGAAAGGTTGAAGTGAGGTAGGAGGAAGGTCTCTCTCTGTTTTGTATACTGCCATCAAGGTGAAGACCACTCACTCCCAGCCGCCAATCAACTCATTCCGTCCCGCCAGTCCGCCATGTCGAGCTTCAAGCCTCCGGAGAAGATGCGAGCCGTCGTGCTCAAGGGCGATTATCATGTACATCCTCCCTCCCTTATGCCACTTTCCGTCTCGATCTAAGCCGCGGGTCTCATACAGGTCGAGGTCGAAGACCGCCCATACCCCAAGCTTCAGAAGCCCACCGATGCGATCCTCAAAGTCTCCTCTACGGCCCTCTGCGGCAGCGACCTGCACTTCTACCGAGGACATCTGAAGTGTCCGCCAGACTTCATTTGCGGACACGAGTTCGTGGGAGAGATTGTCGAGAAGGGAGACAGTGTGAAGAAGTTCAATGTCGGAGATAAGGTGCGTACAGCCTAAAGAGCGAGTACGGCAGGATGACGGCAGGATGAAGGCATTAGCACGAGCAGGAGGGAGGACACAGGCTGTATGTGCTTCTCGGGGCTAGTTTGCTGATACTGGCTTGACAGGTCGTTGTACCATTCTACACAGCATGCGGAGACTGCTACTACTGCGTGCGCGGACAAGCATCGCGGTGCGCAAAAGGTACAGAACAGAGGAAGAGCATACGGCCAGCGGCTTCTACCTTGCTGACATTGACCAGGCGAGCTGTTTGGTAACTCCGCTCCAGCCAACACTATCGATGGCGGCCAAGCCGAATATGTCCGCTGCCCACTCGCCGACACGACCTTCGTCCTCACTCCGAAAGGCATCCCGGAAGAGATGCTTGTTCTGATGGCCGACATCTTCCCCACCGGCTACTTCGCCGCCTCTCGGTACCTTAAGAACCTTCCCGAACGCGACCGCCGCGAGTATACTGTCGTCTGTGTGGGATGCGGTCCCGTGGGTATCTGCGCCATCACTTGCGCGCTGACCATGGTTGACAAAGTATATGCGATCGATTCTGTGCCGGAGAGATTGGAACAGGCGAAGAGCTTGGGTGCGATTCCAATACATCTGAACGACGACCCGGTCAAGAAGATCAAGGACGCGACAGACGGAAGAGGCGCGGATGTGTGCATGGAGGTTGTGGGGCATGCGGACGCTTGGCAGATGTGCTTCGATATGATCCGGCCTTGGGGTGCGATCTCGAGCATCGGAGTACAGTATGACCACCTGCATCGAGACAAGCTGGATTTGGATAACGCTGACATATTCGCAGCACCGAGAAATGGGAGGTGAACGGCCTGATGCTCTACGGCAAGAACGTCAAGATGGAGTTCGGCCGCTGTCCCGTTCGCTCCATCTTCGAGGAGGCCTTGGCACTACTGGTACAAGAGCAGAAGAAGGTGGCTTTCCTATGCGGGAAGACAATGCCTTTGGAAGAGGCGCCGCAAGCGTACAAGGATTTCGAGCAGAGAAAGTTCCATAAAATTGTGTTCAAGATGGGCAGCCATGTCGAGGAGAAGGAGATCAAGGCTAGTGGGCAGTAAATGAATAGCGAGGAGTACTGACAAGGCTCGTAGCTCATTTCCCGCATGTCTCGGCCGACAACTTCGGCGCATGCACTGCGTAGCACGTAGTCTCCCAGTAGGTAGGCGCATCCTCGACAGTCTAACAGTCAGTCGGAGTGAACAGATTACCGAGCCATACACAGTCAGCTGAGCGTTTCCACCCTGGAAAGTGTCATCCCGATGCTGAACACCCCTCGATAGATCAAATAGCGAAGGCGGTGGGTGGATCTGTCATTAACGAAGCGAATCCGAAGTAGTGATCAGGGATACCCTCACTCTTATCAGGGCATCTCAACACCGAATCCTCTGGAGTAGGACTGGCGAGGTGGTACAAAGCGCGGAGATACAGCGACCAACAGCTCGAAATGTGATCCGTACAGTGATCCGAAAACACGCATCGACATCATTCACTCGTGTTAGGCTTACCACGTGTACTGACAAGATGCAGATTAGAAGGAAGTCCTACAAATCGCACCGATCCAGCGCCATCTGCGAAGGATGCGTATCCGCAACACAGCGAGCAGCAGGACCTCCTCCGGGAGCTCGCTGTCGGAATCATTCGCCGAGCGGTCCACACAAGCTGAGAACCCTACAGAAAACGCTCCCTTTAGGTGGTATGCTTCAAACTCTATCACCCAATCAGATCTGCAGTAAGCGGGACTTCATACCACTTGCGGCTACAACGTGCATGTTGCGCTCGTTCAGCCCACACGATTGTCGTTCGACTAAGCTTCCTGAAGGATCATTTGACTAGGCCCAGCAGCGCCGAGCTTCGGTATCTGGATGAGATGACGAAGAAGTGCTCCAGATGCTCAACAGGGCTGTCAGATTCCTCAGCTTGTTATCTTGGAGCCATGTCGTCGCCTACAAGACTTCTCGCCTCCGTCTCGACATACGACCATACAGACACAAGGACTCATCATGGGTAGCATTTCACGACAGCTCGAACTCGGGCCTAACATCATCGACAGTGCCGCCAGGGACACTCCAGATCGAACATTCGCTGTGCTGCCGAAGGGCGACACACTCCAAGATGGCTTTATGGAGCTGAGCTGCGCGGCGCTGGCGAAAGCTGTCAACCGCACTTGCTTCTGGATGGACGAGACTTTGGGCAACAAGATCACCAGCGAAGACCGAAACGACTGGCCCACAGTGCCTTACATTGGGCCGAATGACTTCAGATTCTCTCTGCTGCAATACGCTACGATGAAGTCTCGCAGAAAGCTTATGGTCCCGCTGGCCTACAACACACCGGAGGGCATGGTCAAGATCCTGCAGGCCGAAAAGGTGAAGACTCTGCTGGTCGGAGAGAGCCACATCAGCGCTTGGGACGAGACGAGGAAGAGAATGGACGTAGAGCTGGTCGTGGTCCCAGATCTGTGGCACTTTATCAACGACGAGCCGGTGAAGCATTACGAGTACACGCGAAAGTATGAGGATGGGCGACGAGATGACATGTGGGTCATTCAGACGTCAGGTGCGACAAGACTTGAAGAACTAGCATTTGACGAGATGGCTGACATGCAGCAGGCACAACGGGCGACCCAAAGCCGATCCACATGTCCTCCCAAGTCATAGAAGGGCAGCTCAAAGATCTCGAAGAATACGCCAGTGCACCTCCCGACCAGAAGCTGGCATATGTTGATACCTTCCACGGAGCCTGGACACCGAACACCTTCCCACTCAGCTGGGCGGCCGGATTGGCAGTCGTAGCCATATGGCCTCTCACAACCGGCAACATCCCGATCCTCCTCCCAGCCTCCGCGCCTCAGCCCATGAACGCCGAGTACATGCTGGATGTGATCAAGTACGCACCGAAAGGGCCCAAGAACACCGTCATGCTCGTTCCGACTGCCATTCGAGACATTGCCAGCAACCCCGAAGCCCTCAAAGCTCTCTCCGCGTTTGACATTGTCGGCTATGCCGGTGCTCCTCTGGACCAAGAAACTGGGGACAAGGCATCTAAATACGCTCGCGTGCAGTCTTTCATCGGGTCCACAGACTCCGGCCTCTACCCTCTCCTCCTCGACGATCCAGAAGACTGGAACATCCACCGCTTCCACCCAACCTACCTCGGCCTATTCATGGAACCTTTCCAAGACGACCTCTACGAACTCTGCATCCGCCGCATGGAAGACGAACATCGCCACTGCTTCTTCATCGGCGAAGCCGCAGGCAAAGACGTCTTCCACACGAAAGATCTCTGGAAAGCCGTCCCAGGTCGACCGGGTTTCTACACGGGCGCCGGCCGCGTCGACGATTTCGTCAAACTCGCCTCCATGACGAAATTTAACGCCGTCGCCTTCGAATCCATCATCGACAAACACCCCTCCCTCGCCGGCTCCGTCGTCGCAGGCGACGCCCAAAAACGTCCGTTCCTCATCATCGAACCCAAAGACTCCCTTCGCTCCTCTTGCTCCTCCGATGCGGAGATCATCGATGCGGTGTGGAGTCAGGTGGAGGAGGGGAATAAGAATGTGTTTGAAGAAGCGAAATTGACGAAGCCGTTGACGATTGTGACGAGGAAGGATTTGCCGATTAAGAGGACGGGGAAGAATACTGTGAGTCGGAGGGCGGTTTTGATGGATTATGAAAAGGATGTGGAGGAGATGTATGAGAGGGCGAGGGTGGCGGGACACTTGCATGGGGGTGTTAATGCGGCGGAGTATGTGCAGAAGAATGGGAAGTAGGAGAGAATAGTGAGAGTAAAGTTTTGTTCTATACTTCTACGCTGCAACCTTGGCATCGTAGGTTGCGATACCGTCATTGCCGTAAAGCGTCTCGAGAAGCCGATGTCAGCACCTCTGAGTATGGATTGGTAGCCCGCATGAACAGATCTCCAGAGTGCGAGTCTCACGGCCCGGGGGCCGCTTTTGTTGATACAAGAATCAGTTGTTCTGCGAATCTCCGAACAGTCGCACTTTGTCTTGGGTTCCGAAGGCACGAAAGGCCTTTGTGGACGGCCGCCTGCGGGAGTATGTCAGAGATGACGGAGCACAGAGGTGAATTATGAGAGGATCCGGACTCTCGCTATCCGTCTTAGAACATGCGCAGACTTTGCGTGTAGCTCCTCGTTGCCCATCTGTTTTGCACTAATGTCCTGAGGAGGGTGGCCGTCTCTGTTGCGCTGAACGTGACGAGCAGAAATCGGTATTTGGCAAAACACTCGTGTCAAAGAGCTTTCGAAAACCATTGATTCTACGATATGCCCTTTTATTACAAATAATGATCTCTGATACAAATACGTATCATACAACCTGAATGTCGTCTTTTTGTTTCGCACACTGCGTGTTGCAGTTGTAAAGGTTGCCGTCCGGCGTTTCTGAGCCTTTGTATCAAAGCTCAACAAAAGTCCTGTTCAAAGCTAGAATGAAATCCTTCAAAAACGGCGCTCAAATCGAGCTTCCCATTGGCAGCATTGTGCTCCGCGCTTGAGAACCTCGGAAGTAGCCAATTTTAGGGAAGCCGGCTAGAAGCAGACACGGGCCACCTGCTGGGTGCCCAGCAGGTGGCCCGTGTCTTTTGCTCTGTGGGAGTCGTGCGCTCTTGTTATAGTTCTGTAACTGGCCATTCTGAAAAGGAAAGCAGTCTGCTTCGTAGTGGAGATCTCATTGAGTATTTGGGGGTCAAGAACACCAAGAATGCGTAAAAGACCGTATTTTCGATGTCCGGAAGTGGATTGTCGTCGTGATCCAGGATGCGGTCTCGTTCACAAGTCGTGGCAAGCTCGACACTGCGCCCTGGCGTTCCGTGCAGGCACAGGCGCGGGTGGAAGCCGCTAGATCACTGCTTGTTGCGACCTCACGTCTGTCTCTGTCATTTAGACCACGTCCTCTCATCCCTCTCATCACCTGGAATCGCATCAGAAGACATCCGGCCACTGTAGGGTTTCACTGCCATGCCGCGGAAGCGAGACGGAGCCACTGCTCTTGTACTGTGCTACAGATCCGGTCCAGCGAGGGAGGACAAACGACCTTACGAGACTCAAGGTACGAACCTCATGAGGCAAGAGATGGGATGAATATGCTTCACAGGAAACACCAAACTGCGAGGCTGCAATGGCGCTGCCGAGATAGAGAGAGGAATGCTGAGCCGGTGGAGTCGCAAGAACAGAATCCAGACACTCCCGTGTCGCAGAGGATCGAGGCATCTCCCATGGTAGATCGGTGTCTATCGACAGAGAATACTCGCGCATGCCATGCATAATCGGTCCAGGAAGGAGAACTCGCTGTCCTCCAGAGCCGCCCAGAAGGCATCATTTTGTTCGGATCGGTCAATATCCCAAGTTGACTGGTCTGCACCGGTTCCGCATCCTTCAGGCCTGATCTGTCGATATCCCAAAGCTACTAGCTCGTAACGGTCTATCTCTGCTGTCCTTCAGCTCAAGCCCAAAATCGTCAGCCGATGAGACGGGAAATCGACTTTGGGCTAGCTTGCCGCCAGCCCCCGCTCCCTTACTTGATCGGGCAGTCAGCAGCATATGGGGCTTAAAAATTCCATATCTGCTGTGAAGAGACACCACTTACAGTGGAAAACTGGGCCGCAAAAAGCCCAAATGCTTCGCATTGCCGACTCAGGACATTGGAGAAAGCACGAATGGTCAAATCAAGGAGGAAAGCTCGGCCGAACACGGCTTCAGTGCGCATGGGGCTCTGCTTGCTTTCCAGACGCAATGCCTTCCGACATGTGACCGCCAGCATACCCAATGGCTCCCGGCTCGCGCATATTGATGCTGCGGGGGAGATTTCAGGAATCAAGTCAAATGAGTTGATTGCAGTCCTCTCGACGGTAGCATCGTGCGAAGCTCGCGAGGCGTGCATTTCACTCGTATCGATATTGGCTTCGAAAGAATCATGAGCGTTGTGATCACCCGAGGGTCGGCAATGTCATTTTCCCTACTGGGATGTTAGTCCGGCATGGTCGAGCTATACCTGCTTCTCCTTCATCCCGGATGGACGGCGTGCTCAAGTTCCCAGGCTGGGCCTAACAGAGCTCCCGTATGCGTGCCAGAGAGCGTGGTCGCCGCTGGGGATGAGGGAAGACCGAATCAAGAAGACGGGGGCATCGCAAATACCCTGAAAATGCCATGCGCCCGTGCGGAGAGTTCGGTAGACTTGCTGGCTGCGCTACTGCAGCCTCTTACATTGCCACCATCGACCACCCTGCCCATCGATGCAACTTGATCCTGTTCACAAGAATCGTGAGCCGTGTGATTTGGAATCGCTCAGCTCTTCGTGCTATGCAATGCATCCCATCCCGCCGCGGTCTGAGTATAAGTGGTTGGCGACAACAGCAGACGCGGCGCGAAACGCTCAGATCTGCCGTATTGTCTGCGTCGGATTGACATAGTGCAGCTCAGTGGCGACTTGAGTCTGTTCTCGTATGAAACAACCCTGAAAGACGCTTCTTGGTTTGCAGGAATGCTGAAATGCTGGGAGCAAGAGGAGGATCGCACTGAAAAGTTTAATTTTACTAGCGCAGACCACTACTCCCTGCGCCTTTGACGTCAAGCACGGGGCTCGCACGACCGATACTTATTCATGGTCCAATTATCCCCTTCGATCGCGTCCATCGGACATCAAACTACCGCCAGGCCGCATTCTATGATGAACACGACTTCTGGACATCAATCTCGATGGTCGGTCTAATCTCGATATGGAAAGGCTAGCTCCACGCTGCGGATGAATGTTGATCGTGTGGCGGGCATGATTATGCTGGGGGCATACTCTCCCGTTCGCGCGACACTAGGACCCTGTGTATCATTGGGTCTGTGTACAGCTCACGACGAGCTTCTGATTCGGAGAGTCACGGTCTGACCTCGGGTCGATAGACTGGGTTGGTGAGGAAGGCAGACGAAACCAAAACAAATCAAAATTATTGCACCTATCAAAGCTACATCGAAGCATGTGACGCCGGCCTTCCTCACCCAAGCCACACCATTTGCAGATCTCCGGATTGCAGCGAAGATTCTACGCCCTGCTATGAGTGCTCAGGGCTCCACTTGAGTCAGAAAGTCCTTCAGATCATCTTCAGTGGGCTGAGAGGAGCTCGAACGAATCTCGATTGGCGTCCAGCCCGTTCTGCGCTCCACACCAGTACGTCGAGATGAGCTTCTGGGGGACCGGTCGTAGGGTGATGAGCGCCGGACATGCTGGCCAGTGACTCTCCGGGTCGCGGAGCGAGAATCGCGAGCTGTGCGATACGCAATGCTTCTGCGGCTGCGTGTGAAGTCAGAAGGTCCATTGTCGTAGGTGTTTGGACCTGGGAGAATGTTGCGTGGTCTTCGAGCCTGTTGATTCCCCGCAGGTGGGTAATCCAGATCCGTAGGATCGTCACCATCGACAGAGTCTCCAGGATCCTCAGAGTCTTCAGCTCGCTCTACATAGCTCTCGTCATGAACAGTAGGCGCAGAGACGTGCGGGCTGAAAGTGCCTCTACGCATAAAGCCGGACTGGGTATCGTCGTTGAAATTGAACCTGCGAAGGAAAATCCATCTCTCCGGGGTATCGTGGCCTGGAGAAGCTCTGTGCCACTCAAAGTCCATGTTCAGATCCTGGACAATGTTGGTGATTCGGATCTTGACCTTGTAGAGACTGGGACCGACTGTGCGAACTTCGCGATACTTCTTAAGCTCTTTTGCCGGTATGCGAAGACAAACTTTGTCGCCGTGCTCCTGGAGACCAGATTTGAATCCGTCAATGTCGAAGTCTTTGCCGTTCTCCAGGACCCGATACTCGAACACAGGGTCAGACTCCTTGATGAGTTGGTCGGTGTAGAGAAGCTCGAACATGTAAATACCGTCTCTACGTTCGACCCTGATACCTCCATATTCATCTTCGCTTCCTGGATCCACGCATGTCTCGAAATTGAACCATCTGACCTTGTGTCGAGAGTTGGGTCTGAGAGACACAATTTGCCAGCCCTACCGAGGGATCAAAACCTCGACCATCGCGCAGCCTGGATGGAGCTTACCTTCTGAAGCAACGGCAGAAAACGAGCAGGGCGATACCATTTGCTATCTGCCTGGCCTCTGACGAGCGATCTACGGGCTTCGGGAGTCGCAGCCGCGTAGTCTACTTCTTCATCTTAGCGGATACCCCAAGTATAAGGATATTCGACGGACGATGGAGGTTGGCTGTATCGGGCGGCGGAGCCATGTACAACGGCTTGGACACTGTACACGATCAGCATGCGTCTGGATGAGTGGGGCTTACACACGTCAAGCCATAGTTGTCAGCAATTTGATGTTTACGGAGGTTGTTGACGCGACACCAGTTGTCGAGGGCGGCGGTAAGATATTTGTTCTGTGCGAAGCCCCCAGTGATCGCCCGAAGCTTTGGTGATGTTAGTTTGTTGTCCCGCAAGCAATTCTGCAATCCCATCATACCTTGACTTTGCCGCTTCGAATAGCATCGCTGCCAGCCAGGTCCACGAAACCGGCAGTAAGAGTATCTACCACGGCCTCCATCCATTTTTCCATGTCGGCTCTGGGCTCCGATCAGTAATTGTATACCACCAAAGCTGAAGCATATGCTCACCTTTCGACTTTGAGGTTGGCCAGCGGCTGGCCCTTTCTGTCCTTCAGCTGCATGATACGCGGGTGCCTGTGGTCAGCAAACTCCCACACATAAGTTTTGTAGTAGGACTGAATGTCTCTACGTAGTTCGTCCTCGCTCATGCCCAAGATCTGGAGTAGATCTGCCTTGGAGCTCACATCTGGTGTGGCGGCGACAGCAAGTCTCATGACATGGCTAGTGCACTGTTCCATTACGAAGCCGTAACTGGCTTCTAGACCTTCGACACGGTGCGTCAGTAGTCCATGAGTGAATAACGCTCGTTGTCGATCTACATTTGGTCTGTGCGTTCGGAGCGAGCGGCATGTGGAGACCATCGCTGGTGTTACCTCGTGCATGGCAAAGTGCAAGATCCTGGAAGTCGTCAGAACCTCCACGCCTGCATGACAGTTGGTAACAATACCTACCGCCGTCCAATCACCAAGATCTGCGCCGAGCAGGAGGTCGCCATGCTGACAGTGTCAGTCATGCTCTCAAATTGAGCAAGCGTGTCTGGTGGTACCTCGAACTCGATATTCTCATGCCCAAGCCCTTCTTCAGCCATGTCTGATATGCTCTTACAGATCCATGCAGCTGTCCAACATTTCAGCATAGTCTATGTGCAGTCCTGCTGGCATTGGAGGTGCCTACCTGCGGCATCGGATTCAGAAACGAGGAGCACTGGCGCCGGGAATTTGGAGTCCTTGAGAAGCTTTTGGAGTATGTCCCGATCCTGATAAGTCGAGATCTCTGGGACCGCCCAAGTAACTTTCACTTCCGCATTTGCGAGCTCTTTGGGAGGTAGACGACTGCAATCCTCGTAAATTGTGGTGAGATATATCTCAAGAAGCCAGAGAAGATCCCTTTGAGTTCCGGGAAACAGCCATGCTAGTCTGCTATCGATTGCCTTGCGCAGGTCGTTCGAACGGTAAGCCTTGGTGAACAAACACGGCTTGAAGTTCTCGAAAACGTGCCATCCAGACGGTCCTTGCTCCGGTGCTTTCTGGAGTTCAACTTTCGCCTTATGACCATAGCGGAAGTCATAGCCATTTTTGTTGTTGGAACGACGCAAAATAAGGATCTGAGGAACTTGAGGGTGTCTGAAAAACCAGAGAAGTTTTGTACCGTTCGGAGAGGGGTCCTCTCCGTCGTCGGTGACTTGTCAGCCTATGGCTAGTTTGCTGTTGCCAAAGTCGAAGAATAGATGGACGATACGAATGGCGGCCATGATGAGGACCGCGCAAGAAAACTCGGGACCAGCTGATCGAGGGGTCATCTTTCAAGGCCGGTGTGTGGTTAGAAGCGAGGGCAAAGGAGAACGACCTCCAAGACGCAAGGCGCATGCCTTAAAGATCCATTGAGACTTGCCTGCTGACTCAAGTCGGACCTCTACAGCATGTGATCAGGCTATCGGATCGCCGGCTGCGTACGAGCGTTTTGCGCTAGCGCTAGCGCGTTCCAATGAAGGCACTACTGAATAAGTACTGGGATTGGTCTTGTCGTGGAGACGGACAGACATGCAGGATGCTCTTCCCCCATCCTTTCATCAAGCTCTTGCTGGATTTGCATTCCCGGGCAACTGCACACTTTTTGCGTCCTACGAGCCACCGTGGGATACAGCGATGGAGTTCTCTCCTTCCCCTGACGACCTGGTCTCTTCGCGCCAAAGCTACCCCAAACTTGCCCGTGACCGGAACATACGAGTCTTGCTTGAAGCCTGGAGTAAGGATCCAGGGCGATGGTCGAAGCACTGGAAGCTTCGCCTACCCGAGTTCGTTGAAGAAAACAGCGGCAAGTTGGAAATCCCACGCGTGGACAAAAAGGAGAAGGACCAGAAGCTCCTGGAGATGGTCAGTGATGTTATGAAGAGTTACGCTCTCGACAAAGACAACAGAACCAGAGAATGCTTCTTCACTCATGGCTATCGATCCCTAGATCCAACGTTCCTCAGAGATAGGAACATTGTTGGAGAGCAACACGTGTGTTGATCTAGACCACCTCTGTCAGACGTCGCTGATGTCATTCCAGTATCAGGAGCTCGTGCAAGAACGACGACCACCCATCGAACCACGACACATCCGTAGACAAAGATCCGGCCGATCTGCTTCTAGATCGGCTGATCGCAGGACGAGAGACACGACTGCTTCCCGGTCCAGGACTCGGCATGAACTTTCCATGTCGGTCAGCCAAGAGATCGCTATCAATCGCACAGGACCCACAGTTGGACACGCCAACTGTCCGCTCGAGGCAGATCTGGCCACAGATACGCTCAAAATTTTACACATCAAGACCGAATCAGCTGTACTGTCAGCTTTGACGTCCATCTCTAGTGCATTACGTTACGTTGTCGCATTCAAACGACAGCCCTCTCCTGATCTGAGGGCACTCTACACTGTCTTACTCGGACCTGGCTTCCAAATTGCAGGCCACTCTTATATCAAGAACCATATACGTCCCATCGACGTCGTTACTGCTTTAGTTGGGGCTTTCCTGCATAGTAAAGTCTTCACCGTCGATCCACCTATCAGGTTCAGCCCGACCACTGGACGCACATTCGACGACGAATGCCAGGTGACCCTGAAGCGCCGGACCAAACACTGTGGTAAGACAGCCCGATGTATTCGTCATTTTCCAGAGCTCACCCTTGACCCAGGAATCGACTTGCTGCTTGAACAGCAATGCAGCTTTTTGGAGACACTGGACGCTCCTGCCGCGAAACCGGAGCTCCAGCGGCACACAACTACTCTCACAGGAAAGCTGGTCTCACTGCTCATCGAGCACCTCGATGCTCAGAAGCTTGGATCAGAAGCCTTTGAAGAGAAGCGCCAACCGAATGGCTGTTTCAACACTTCCTTCGGCCTGGCAAAGGATGCCTTAGCCGAACACTTGGACAACGTCGTCGAGGAAGCGTTGACCTTAGCCATCCTATTATCGGTGCTGAGAGGGGATTGGCGCTTCGAGTGGGCTCTTCCAAGGGAGTCTGTCACTGCCACAGAGGACAGGCCTCGGGCTATCTCGCAAAAGACGGTGGCAATGGGCAGAGTATCCGGCTTTGTCAGCGACAACGATATGCTGCTCTCATGCGATCCTGTTGTATTTAAGAGGTCCACAAGTTGATGATTGTTTAAATGTTTTATGACACATTGAGTCGATGTATTGATGGGCGAGCTTGTCTGAAAAGAGATGATTTAATCAATGTACAGTTGCTTCATGATCCTCACTTCCACGGCACGACACCTCCTGCTGCTCCCTCGAGAGAGGTGTTTTGAACTTCGCTACATGGAGAGAATGGCCGGAGATGGTAGTCTAATGCCTTGCACGTTGTCTCACGGACTGGGGATAGAGGCTGACGGCCAGGCGATGACTATGAAGGCAAAATTCCTTTCACAATGGGTGAGATAAGGGCATAATGTCATAGTGCTTGCCGCTTACGAAAGTAAGGGATTTTTTAAGCAGCGATAGCAGATATTCTCGTAATGAACGGAAGTAACTCATCCCTTGCGATCAATTCACCTCAGCTCACGTTACAAGGAAAGCAACATGACTCATACTCCACAAATCAATCCCCCTCCATTATCGGATCACCTTGAGCGGTATAATCCATCGCACAAATCGCCTCAAATAAGCCCCAGTTCTCCATCCGACAAGTCTCCTCCCCGCGTTCATCCTCATCAGCATGCTCGTGGAACTTGCAAATATCGTCCCTCCACCAAGGTCCATATTCCACACCCCAGTCATCCTTGCTGAGCCGTTCGAGAAGGACTCTCTTCAGAACCTCACTGACGAACTCCGCTGGGTATGCAGAACTCGTGAGTCCTTCGAGAGTGACCGGCTGCTTGTCCAGATCCCAGCAATAGACACCTTCTTCGATCATATACCTACACAGAGCAGAGTCGTGAGGTAAAGTCGAGAAGGCGTGTTGTACGAAGGCCGGTGTGGCGGAGAGGAATGGCCAGCGTTTTGTACGAAGGGAGAGGAGCTTAGTTAGGACGGCGTTTTGGAGGTTAGGAGAACGGATGGCGTGGGCGAAGATGTAGAGCTGGAGAAGAGAGTGCTGGGAGGAGTGGATGTGGGCTTGGAGAGGGGGGAGATCATGGATCTTGAAGAGGATGTGGGAGGAGTAGAGGCGGGAGAGGGATTGGGCTGCGCAGGTGGTGGGTGGGTTCTTGGGTGGGGTGAGGAGAGTGGCGGTCGGTTTAAGAGTTGGTGGTTTCGAGAGTTGAGGTGTTGCTTGCTCAGACTCCTTGCCCTTGCGTGCGCTTGGTGTTGGTGAAGCAGACCGTGCAAGCGAGGTCAATGGACTGCTGGCGGGCGTCACGATCTTTGAAGCAACGCCGTCATCGTCGGGCAGAGCTTGGCTGGAGTTTCCGTCGGATTTGCTTCCGCTACCACTGCTAGTGCACCTGCTGCCGTCGCCACCAGTGCTGGTGCTCTCGTTGCTTGTGCCACTGGTAGTGGTGCTGACGACCGTGCTGACCTCCTCACGAGCAGCCATCGCACTGCTCGCTGGATCTTCCTCATCTTCCTCATTGGTCGGCATGTCATCACTCGCTGTGCATTCTTCATCGCCAAGTGTCTCGCTCGAAGTAGTCTTTGGTGGCATGTTCTCCTTCTCCTGAGCGTCGATATCCATGACCTGATCTGGGGATTCTTGACGCAAACCCAGCAAATGCACCGAGAACCATTGATGATCCTCGAGAGTAGGTACCGACACCTTCTGCGTGTAAAGCCAATTGACGAACATGGCCACTTCCTGGATGGTGTGATCGCCCGGTGGTAGTTCCAATGCGAGTGCACCTGCTGAGAGATTGTCCGAGAAGTAGGCTGAGTTCTTGAGGGCGAGGACCTTGTGGACGACGAATGTGGCACCGTCGACGTGGATCGTGGAGGTGGTGTTCAAGTCATCACTGCTATCTGTCAGCAAGGACTCATATGACACTGGGTTTAGTATCGTACTAGATACTCTGCTCCACGGTAGGTTGAAACTCCGTCTTCGTCCAGAAGTCTCGGCACGCTCTGCCAGCCTTCTTCGTATCGTGAGGTGTATGGGAGTGATATCGGCATGGCTCGTACCGCCACAGCGGAGACGGCAACGGTCGCTTCTCATCGCCCAGATTCGGCGTGCAGTTGATGATCCGGGTCGCTCTAATGGCTTCGTCGTAACGACAAGGGTAAGTAGAGGCAGACAGTGGGACACTTTTGTTACCGAGGCGAAAGACAGCTTCATCGATGAGGTACTTGCGAAGTCCGTCCCGATCGGTGGATGTTGCGTAGGCTTTGGTGACCGCGGCTTTGGAAGTCGTTCGCTCGTACTCGTCGTTCAACTTGGAAAGGCAAGATACGCACCAGTTCATCAGCTCGAAGATTTCGTGGCGAGCAGCGAACGCCCATAGATCTACCAGATCTCGATCGTCCCATCGTGCATCGGGAGGTTCTTTGCCCGGTACAAGACGATCGTGCTCGTTCATAACGGCTGGCTTTTGTTCTGCTCTACGCTCAGATGGCGATGGAGGCACTTCTCCGGTATACAGCCAAGCTTGAAACATGCCGAAGATGCGGGGATCAACATCGTCCTCCGCACCGTCTTGCAGCTCTTGGGCATATTGTGGGCATCGCTCGAGAAGTTTGCGTGTGTGCAGAGTGAAGGGATTGGAGTCAGGGCCGACGTAGTACGTAGCGGCCTCAAAGTACGCGCCACTGAAGACCAGTCAGTATGCGGCATCTTGCGAAGGAAAAGCCTACTCACAACGGAGATGTCACCGGAAAGTCCTGTAGCAAGCCTTGTGTCGAGTTCGTTTCTACGACTGGTGGAGCGTCTTTCGCCCGCTTTGCCTTGCGTCCTGACGGGCAGTTGCCGCCGGCTCGTTTCTTGGATGCTTTCGGCATCGAGGCCTTTGCAGCTAGTGCGGTAAGTGATGAGCTAGAAAGACATTCAGCGGTGATGCGTGAGCGTTGCCGGCAAATTCACGAGATGTTGCGACGACAATCGATTGATTCCAGCAAACGAGTCCTACAATGCTGAGCGGGACGGAGATTGAGGCGTGAGGAGAAGCATGTCCAGACACGTGTGCCACCAGCATCACGATGCCAGATCGCTGTAAGCGAAATGATGGGTTGCTGTCTTCGTAGATGTCATGAAACCTTCCCATCCATTGAGGAAGTTACGGTCGTCTGCGCGCGAGAAAGGAGTACGAGCTTCCAAAGGCGCTGGTAGTCATCCATTGCTGCTGGGGGCGGATCTGTCTCCGATCCTTGTCTCTGGCTTCTCGTGCCTTACCTCTGAATGTGAGACCGTACATGTACTCACTTGCGCATCGTGGTGTTGGAACTGGAGTGAATGCAATATCAGGGATACAGGCTTCCATAGTCCTCTCCTCACAAGATCACTCGACCACCTCCCGCGGGCAAGAATCTGGATTAATCGCCAGTCAAATCAATCACCTCAATGCCTCCCATCTTCTCACTCTCGAGCTGCCTTCCGATTTTCATCAGAGCGGGATCGACCGGACAATGTCGTCGAATAATCTCATTCAGGATCTCTGAGAACACGTGCGAGACGTAATGCTCCATCGACCGGAAGTATCTTGTAACCCCATCATCGCGAAGCCTCTGCTTCTCAATAGCCTTCATCTCGGTCCAGCCAGACCTTATGATCTTTTTGTGATGCTTGGATGGATGGCGTAGGAGATGTCGAACTTCGGCTTCGGTAGCTTCACCTTTCTCGAAAGTGTGGTGCTTGTAGATGACGATGTCGGGTGTTTTATTTCTAGGTGTCGCGGCTGACTGCCCAGTACCGGATGTCTTGGGGTCCAAAGCCTCAGTCAGTGAGCTGGCGAACCCATTTCGCAAAGATGAAGGAACGTCGGGTAATGTGGCGGACAAGGCTCGACTAGTACGAGCTTTCTTTGCAGGGCGGTTGTCCGCGTCAATGTGCGCTCCCAAATTGGCGCAAGGTGCTTCAGTCGCAGACCTTTTGGAGGTCTGCTTTGCTGGGCCAGCCGCTGTGTTCGATCTCTTCCGCAGTTGAGATAGGGAAGAAGAGCGTATGTGGAATGGCAATAAATCAAAGGCTGAGATGTCGTCATGAGTTGTGAGGGGAGCCTGTCGCATGCTCGTAGAAGGTAAGTTGTTGCCACCGCTAGGGTCGCTGTCTGGGCGAAAGAGATGTGGTGGTTGGATGTCCTTAGCGGACGGGCTCGGCACTGGGGAGGATGACGGCGGCGGTGTTGGCATAGTCGAACGACGATTGCGCTGCACGGCATTTCCACCCAACTCACCCTCAGTGTTGACCGAGGAAGCTGGAGTAGGAAGGCCAATCTCAGTCTCATCGTCGAAAGGTCCGCCAGGAAGAATGATTGCGCCAGGAGGTGGATTTGGAGCATCAGCAGCGAAGGGCAAAGTTTCTTCCGACTTGAAGCATTCTGGATCACTCGCATCAGTAAGACCACGTTACATTCATGTCTCCGGGTACCCACCTTGAGAGTGATGCTCGCAGCTCAGACCACGGCGCAGGTATACACAGTTCGTGCAAGAGCCATTGAAGGCGGGCCCTTTGACTACGCACCTGCGGAAAGGTCCGCCTCCCAAAGCGCAGCAATTACAGGGCTGGGTACGAGCCTGGCCAACAGCGTACACGAGCAAAGTCCGCTTGCGCTCATCAGACAAAGCTTGTATGACATTCGTGCGACGCCCATTCTCCGTCCATGAGTCTCGGAATACCAGACGTTGTCGAACAGGCTGATTGAGATAGTTGACAACGGTAGTAGGAGAAGGCCGGCCTGTAAATTCGCGGTCCAACAATTTGGACTTGAACAACTCGTACAAGCTCATGGTATAGTCGCTCCCAGCCTCGGCGTGGAATACAAAGTCCCTTGCGTCTCCTCGTGAGATCTGCTCGGGCACACTCTCCGGTGGGTAGACCTTGGCGAGGTTCTCCGGTTCTGCCCTCTGTTCGATGCCGTTCGTGACATGAAAAGCAGCCAATGTCGAGTGGGCTTCACTCAACTGCCATGCTGGATGCCATGATGCTTTCCAGGTAATGCTGGAGAGCGCAGTCTCGTCGTCGGCGGGCAACGTTGTCTGGCTTTCGACGTCGCATAGAACGCCATTGACGGAGACGCGAGTTTTGCCATCCGCATCTGGCAGAAGGACCTCAAGTCGATGCTTTGTATCTGCCCAGACAGTGTGATATTCTCGAAGTCCCTTGAGATGTTCAAGACATCTGCTAGCCGTGATAGCGACGATGGGCCATGGCTGATCATCCAACCGCGGATGTCGCTCGGCAACTGGCGTGGAGTGTGGACAATGCTTATGTTTGGTGTCGTTGTGATCCTCTTCCTCGCTCTCATCTTCGCTTGTCTCTTCTCGTTGATCCGTCTCTGCTGTTCGCGGTTGCTCGTGGGAGGCTCGTGAGTCATGGTTGTTCAGGATCCCCGCTATGACCTCTTGAAGATCCCTCTCCTCCTCAAAAGTAGAGGAGTGGTCGAGTTTGGGTGGTCGCTCGGTGGACTGTTCGGCCGTGATCTGATCGGAGGCGACACGAGTGGTGTGCAACCGGTTGATTGGCTGGAACGCGGCCATTGGGTTCTCTTCTGGATTTGAGTCAGAAGGCAGCACCTGGAGAAGCCGTGAATACTCACTCTTAGATTCGTGCTCAGTCTTTGCGGGCTTGATGTCTCCCACAGCTTGATGTTCTGGGCTCGGGTTGGACTCGCGTCTCTGCCTCCGTTGATGATCAACTACCTCCTCCCAGTCAGGTAGCTGGCGTCGTAGTATACGAGCAAGCTCCTTGTTAGCATCACGGTAATGTGGGAGAGACATGTGGTAGTCATGCGTCAGGTTGAAGGACAGAGAATTGAAGAGCCAGCACGCGTCTGAACGCGCCTGCCGAGCAAAACAGCACCTACATTTCGAGGGACAGGCATTGGAGGCCGTCCCGCCTCGGTGTTGCTCCACCCATGCTTTCCGTCGCCAGCTTCCAGGGCGCGATGACCAAGAAGAGGACGACCCAGTGCCGTAGCCTTTGCATGCGAACTCTGTGTGAAGTCTCGATGTGGCTTCATGGAAGCCAGGAGTTGTGATGCTGACGAGTACAGCAGACGGTACGTCCCCGCACAACCTTGGAGAGTGGCGTTTTGTTTGATGACCAAGTATTTGCAAAGCCCAGTTTGACTGTGGTTGCCGTGTCTGCTGTTGTTTGAGCTGTCACATTTCGTCCGCTTGACGTCGGCGGATCGGCATCGTTTCGACATGGGCCAGGGCCGCGGTAACAGCAATATACAGATCCTGGGATAGCCAGCTGCCATAGGCCAGAAAGGATGCATACAGCGGCGGGCCGTACCCATCCACAGCAATGGGAGATGTGTTGCAGGCCAAGCGTGGGCTCCAGGAGACGCACAGCTCCCGTTCCTTTTCGACGTCCGATCCCAACTTTCGAACGTTGATGCAATGAACACTCCGTGAAGTTTTCAGTTTGATTTTGAGAGCCTGGTGATCCGGACTGGACGAGCCATCGAGGACGCGAGCATTGTTGGCGGAGAAGCGGAATAGGTGAGAGAAGGGTGAGACCTGATTGTTGTCCTCCCTCGCGCCAAGGAGATGCTAACCGGAAGGGGAAGCTTCCGTCTCAATGCCAAACAACACACGCAAGAGGAAGGCATCCGAGCCTCCAGAGTATCTCCAACCAAGTATCAACGAGACCAAGAAGCGAGCCCTCGAAGCCAACGTCCGCATCAAGCAGGAGGACGAAAGCGATTCCGATGATAGCGATGATGAATCCGATGAGAGCGAGTCAGATGCACCCAATCCAAAGAAAGAGTTGCAGGACGCGCGAAACAGCAACGTGAACAACACCAGCTCAAGCTCGGAGGATGACGATAGCGACAGCGAAAATGACACCGATGAGGGTTATATCGTCTCGAGTCGACCGTCACAAGCGCCAAGTGAGAAGCTGGAAGAGACCAAGATCAGCTCGCCATTCGCGAAAGAGATCAGAGTTGCCGTGAAGGCTTGCCTCAATGCTGCTGCCAGACTCTCGGGAGAAAAGGATGTCATTGATGCCTTTGTTAAAGTGCTTGTTCGCTTTCGTATACCGGCAAATGCATTCGCAGAAGGCACTGTAGGCACCGATCACGCTGATTGGATCTCGAAGCATCACGGCAAACGGTGTATTGACCCGACACTGTTGCACCACGTCGCGGAGATGGTCCAGCGCGAAGAAGCTCGGCAGTTTGCAGACCTCGTCCTGAGGAGTTTTTCGCAGAGCAGTGTGCGAATGATACGCGAGAATCTCAAAGATCCGGTCGTGTTGGCACGACCACATGAAGACGGATCATCTCGTGAACCAGCCAAAAGATCACCCGAGCCGTGCATCAAGGTGAAGCCCGAGAACAACGTCTTTCAAGCTGCTGAGGATTGCGGCGACAGAATTACATCATCTGCAAAGCCGAGTGGAACTCTTCTCGATCACCTCGTAGGATTCGATCGGAAGTGCTTCAAGTCTCTGGGCAAGGAGCAAAGGGTGGAGCTTGTCAAAGTCCACTTTCAATCCGTGTTCGACCTGTTCGTATACCATTGCAGAGCAAACGAGCCAAGGCTTCTCCACACTCCGAGCTTGGACGATCAGCGGCAACAAGCACTCAACGCCTGGTCAAACATGTCGAAAGCCCATCGCTCTCAATGGCAGGAGCTCTTCCGTAAATTGCGCACTAATCCACTGAGCTGTCACACTGGGTCGAGCGGAAAGACTCTGTTCGAAGAACAAGGGACTGCTGCCCTCTTCTCCCATCTCGACCGCGATTTCTCAGGGTTCCATGCTGGTGTCCAGCGTTCGGGATCCACGCAAGGCTCTTCTACCAATCGCCCTGCTGCTGAGTCCGCTCATTCGAGTCCAGCTGATCCAAAAGCCAGGCAGAAGTGCCCCAACACGGCCAAGGCGTGTGCGCCCAAGGCAACGCCAATGACTCCTCAGTCGCGATTCCTCATTGAGCCAACTCTGGTAGATTTCGTCCCCTGGAAGAGACGCGAGGGCGAATACAACGTCCTTCTTCCCGTCAACACACCCGACATCCCCGAATCCAAGGTCACAGTCGCCCAAGCCGAAGCAAGCTGCAGACAAGCCTTCGGTTCTCACGCCGTACTACTGGGCGTCGAAAAGTGGTCCGACTCCGTGTGCGTTGCTCGTTTTCAGAGCCAACCACACCTGCGGATCACGACTGGCGTCAGCTTTGTGGGAAGGACGATGTACCTCCTCGGCCATCGGTTCCAAACCGGTTTCCTTCCCACCACACCGCCCACGGCGTTCGCGGCTGACTTCTCTCACACCGCCCTCATACCGAATGCCACAGTGGCGCTCCGTGTCGCGAATGCCCTCAGATCGCGAGATGTGCAGCCCACCCTCTTGGAGCAGTTTCCCGTTTCCCGCGCGAAAGAGAACAGGAGACGCCGCTTTGTGGCCCTTTTCGATTCGCCGCCCGACTTGTTTCGATTCTACGTTCCGATGGAAAAGCCAGGCTCGACAGAGCCTTTCGTCGCTTGCTTCAGACCCATGGATGTCGTGAACGAAGTGTGCTGGATGTGTAATGTGCCGCACAGAGCACAGCGATGCTCTACGGGAACAATCGTCGAGCTTCCGGAGTAGTCAGAATCATGAACGGAGGAAGAATGTGTGCTCGGAAGTTTGGGCAACGGGTACATAGCAGTTTCTCGATTGTGCCCAATTGTGATGATAAAATCGAGAGCGTTCAATGGACTTGTGCCCTTGATGTTTTGCCCGATGTGAGCATGGTTCCAGAATGGCTCACAACGAGCCAGCTTCAATTAGCGATCACACAAGACAGTCAAGAACCACGCTGTACTCATTTCTCCCGGAATGACCAACCAGTGCTAGCACTTGTCTTACCACCGAGGACGAGGGGGTGGTTGTCGTGGAGGAGAAGCGCCGGGATCTCATCCTCACCGCGGCAGTGGCGTCATGCTTGGCAGAGGATTTCTGCGGGCGGCTCCTTCGAATCCTTTCATCTGAGCCTTACCAGAGATCTAACTTCTTCATCCTTTCTCAATTCCTCCTTTCAAGCCCACCAGCACATATACCATCTATTCCGCTATTTCACATTCTCCACAAGATCATGATGTCGCTATCTTCTAAGCGATGTGTCTCTAACCGAAGCAAGCCTCCGTCGGCCGCTGCACGCAAGGCGGCAATGGTGGCCGGCCCTATGAGATGGAGTCCGCAGTAGCGCGTCTTGAGGCTGAGTAAGTTCGCGATCTTGTGTACCCCCATCTTACATTTCGTGACGTTTCGTATCTTCTCCATCTCCTCTGTGCGGTGGGAGGTCGTGGGAGGGAAGAATGCAGACTGCGACGCCGCCCGACAGCGACCCGGAAGCGGATTTGAGATACCGGGAGGCAGACAGAGAACACGACGTGGAAGAACTTTCGGACGAGACGAGTCACACCAGGACCCAGCGCCACCGGGAATTCGTCAGGACGTCGAATGGATTCACGAAAAACGGCAAGCAGATAGTCCGGAGACAGAAACGACCCCAACGTGTACCGCAAACTCCAGAGAGCGTGCAAAATGTCCCTCTGCTCATCTACAAGCCATCTGCGGCGGCAACGCGACTTCGAGGCGAGCTGGTCCAGATGATGGCCCGTACGCAGCGGATTGGTATCTGGTTCGAGCTGGTACCCTCTCGCATTGGCCACAGCGAGGCCGTGGACTGTTCTGCAAAAGCGATCATCAAAGCTGCGGATCTCTCCTCCCGAAGGACCAATGTGACAGAGGATAGCTGTCTGAGCAGCTACAGTCGCGCAATAGTCTCGCTTCGTGATGGGATGTCGAAGGGAACGGACGGAGATGAGATTCTTTTGGCTGTAGCCTTGATGGTTACATTCGAGCGCATGTTCTCCTGGACGTCTGCACCACTGCGCTCCCATATGCACGGTATTATGGCCATACTGATGTCCCAGACGAAGTCTTACACGAAGCCGCCCACGGAGCTGACGCGTGCGCTGGTTTACACCTTCTGGCCAGTTGCGTTCATCGGACCTTGCGTGATGGGCACGCCGTCGCCGCTGGAGAGCGCTCGGTGGCTAGATAGCGAGCCGGTAGCCTTTTCTCGTGAGAAGATGGCGACGCCCTGGGACTCGGTGGCCAAGATCCGAAAGATTGGCAACCAGCTTTTCATTCGACTTCCGCGGCTGATCATGCTTGTCAAGGGGTTGCAGACTAACTACAAAGCGGATGATCTCGAGACAGCAGTCGTTCTTGCCAAAGAGCTGTTGGCCCTGGAAGATGTGAAGGCCGAGAGTGAGCTATTGCACCACGTCAATGTTCAGAAGTCAACCTCAACCTCACTCAGCCTGTCGGATGTCACCCCGTACGTGATGCACTTCGACACGATGAGCGAGTTCGAAGCTGCCATGCACTACTGGTCCTCGCGCATCTTCCTACGGCGGCTCTGTTGGCGCATGCATGGCCTCTACCCGACCAAGTACAAGGAGCACAAGCTGCCTTCGAAATCCGATCTCGAGACCCAAATCGCCCGAATGTCGGCCAACATCCTCATGTCCACGCACTGGGGCGCGAGCAAGGGAGAAGCAGGCCAAAGCTGCTGCATCATGGATCTGGTGGCTGTGTGGGGCGTCCTGAATGACTTCGACGTCTTCGCCTCGCGCGGTCTGACTCCGGCGAAGGCAAGAGCTTTCTTGCGGGAGTATGGCCAGGAGATCATGGGCATCGCGCCGGGACCTACGGCATGGCAAGAGTCTGGGGATCGATTGCAAGCGGCGGCTGAACTGTTTGCTGGAGGTGTAAGTTCTGGTATACTCGCCTTCACCTTCAAGAAGGGGTGATGGGGCCTAAGGCTGCAATCGGGATGACCCGCGCCTGCCTTGACGCGAGACTTACGCGCCTGACTGCACTCCGACTTCACACCTCACCGCACTTCTCTTCGCACCGACGACATCGTACGTCCTGCGCCACGCGGACGTGTGCAATATGACGGAGAAGCGGCCAGCAGAAGCGGCTCCAGATGAGACGCCGCCGAGCTCAAAGCGACAGAAGGTGGTAGGGGTGAGCGCGACAACCACAGAGCCTGTCTCGGAGTTGTGCGTTTGCTGGACTCCACCGCTTACTGCTTTCTGCGGTACTAATGTACTGCCAGGGACTTGTACAAGGAGCTCATTTGCCTCACTGACGAGGGCGGTGAGGAGCGGTACCAGTGCCACTTGCAACTGCTGCTCTCCAAGGCACCCAAGCTTGATGAGCGACTAAAACGAACACTAAGACCGGGACGGACAGACTCGTCACTGCGCATTTTGACCGGTCTGGATATTTGGACGGCACAGCTCTTCCTACAGTGGCTTTACACGGGAAAGCTCACGCATATTCGGGCTCCCGAGAGAGAGAGAGAGAGGTCCAGAAGCCAATGTACGCCAGCTCGCGAATAAAGCGATCTCAGGCCATGCCAAAAATATGGACGATCTCGACTTTGTCCTTCTTTACGCATTCGCTCGAAAATGGGATGTCATGGATCTTGCCGATGCGGCTATGGATGCTCTGGTCTACACACTGAAACGGACAAGACAGACAGCATCAGCTGTTGCACTCAATGCAGCATACAGTTCTCTCACAATCGATGATACGCTTTTGAATGTCCTAGAGCATCATGCCTGGGCTGTACACGGGCCTGTTGTCACAAGCTTGGGGAGCTATCCAGCGCCTTATCGAAAGGCGCTCCTTCAATTGCACACCAGCGGATGGCCACGTCCAGACAATCCTTACACAGGTTTCTTCCAGGGCTCAACTTCGTCAATTTTGGACACACACATCAATGAGAAAGGGTGTTAGTCATCCAAGCCTATGGACTTGAGCCCCCTCCGGAGCTCTCTCATGTAAGTGGCACTCGGGCATAGCTTCCGGAGAACCGCTCTAATCATTTTAGTGACTCGCTTGACGATATGATCCAGGTCGTGGTTGGCACAGAGAGGCAGATCTTTCACGTTCACAGGCAGCCCTTGTGCGATATCTCTTCATACTTTAACAGCGCGTTCAACACCGGTTTCGCGGAGGCATCTACGAGGAATCTCACGCTGGATGATCTCGATGTCTGCACCTTTCGGATCTTCCTCCACTGGCTCTACACTGGAGGTATCGTCTTTCCTCAATCCCAATCCGAGACTTCGTCTGAATCTGGAGAGGAGAATGATTCCAGTGACGATACTGCGGATGGCGGTCATCCGGACAAGCAGCGCCTCTCCATCCAAGCCCGCGTCGAACTTTACATACTTGCTGATGCGTACGATGTCAAACCTCTGCGAAACGATATCATGACAAGCATAGTAATGCATTGGGAGTTCGATGACTCCTGGAACGAGCTCGCATCCTCCTACCACGACATTCTTGTAGAAGCTTTCGAACGGGTGGCTGTTGCAGCATGGCAATGCCCACTCAAGAGGTTCTTTGTCACCGAAGCAGCTTTCCACTGGACAACAGACGATATTGAAGACCCTCGAAATGCCGATCTTCCCTCAGAGTTCCTGGCAGAATTGTTGAGATCGCGTGAGAGTGTAAGGAATTGGAGGCTTTTCGGACGGGACTGGCGGACGGACCTATGCTACCTCCACGAACATCCTCCGGGCTTCAACGAGGAGGAGCAGACCTGCAAGGAGGAAACGACAATAGTTCGTCAGATTTTGAGAAGCCGTCAGTGGGACGAAAAGTCGAGGTCGCTGTTGGCGTAGTGTCTGCGAAATATGAAGCAGGCGAACAGAGACCCTTGGGTGCAAAACGTCAGGGTTTGTGATCGAGTCAGAGCTGCGGCAAGGATCAATCTTACGACGTACCTCTATAAGCTCCCAAAACCGCCTCCCAGCTCGAGGATGTCCTTCCCGGACCAGTGGGAGCTCAACGACACCTGCGCAATAGGTTCTCTGGCTTGCTTTACTGTACTCTGAGAGGGTAAAGGTTCACGGTTCGAATCTAAGACTTCAATGGAAGCTGCTACGCTTCAAATCTCTCAATGACACAAATGCGACTACAAGACGCGCATCTCTGTTCAATGTTCAACGACTGCTCACAATGGCATATTTCTCAATGCAAAGCTCCATAAATGCATGCTCTTCTATGTAATACTCCTAGAGGCAATCAATGCAACCCAACGCAATGCTCACAAAGACAACTTCTTCAATGCAAAACTCACAGAGACATATTCTTCAATGCAATGCTCCCCATGACACATTCTTCAATGCAATATTTACAATGGCATATTTTATGCAAAGCTCACAAACGCAATGCACTGCGAATCAGATCACCGCTGCAACCCCTGCGTCTGCGGAATAGCAGCGTGACCTGTTAGAGATTTTCGTTGCGTCGGGTGGACTTTGACTCCTACTTCCTCGAGACTGTTCGCAGTTCTCCCTTTTTGCCCGTGCCCAGCTCTCCAGTGGCCATGCTTCACGATCGAAGTATCATGCTGGCTATCTGGAATAGTGCTTTTTGTCAGCTTTTGATAGATGCTTTCGTCTCAGTTGATCGGAAATACGTTTCCAAACACTGCCTTGTTCGCGTATGTCTTCCGACATTTACTTCCAACATCGTCTGAACACATGCAGCGGAACGAGTGATGTCGTCGAGCAGATCATGGATCGCTTTCGGTTCCTGCAGCTGAGACTTGCGGGAAGCTGTCCTGCTAACCTGTATTGGTCATGATTGACTTCACGTCTTGCTATAGAATGCGAGCGGATTGCGCGGAAGAAGGATGCTGCGCAGTTGTGATGCGGCACAGCAGCTGACCGGTACGAAGTTCGACGTTGTCTGTTCCGTTCTCATAAGTTGCTCTGTTGACTGCGAGATCATTGTATCTTTTCAACGAAAGTTTATCGAATAGCATCAAGGAGCTGGTCAATCTAGGCCAGAATGCTGTTTGACGTATTGCTCCTCGTCTGGCAAGGCGTGAGTATAACAGCAGCATACCATATCCCTCCAGTGCACCACAATCCTCCTAACACCAACGCAACCTGGTCCACCCTCCCATCAATCCCTCACAATCCCCGTCAAGAACACACAACCGTCTTCCTGAACCCCGAAATATACATCTTAGGCGGTATTATCTCCGCCATTCCTCCAACACCACCGACAGACCTCGTCCAGGCATACAACATCCATACACAGCAGTGGCGAGACATTGCACCTCTTCCGATCGCATTGTATCATATCAATGCCGCGGTTGTTGATGGGAAGATATACGTCCTCGGTGGCTTGCGACCGGATCCTGTTACTGGTGATTGGGAAGCGCCGTTGAATGCTTCGTTCGTGTACAGTCCGGAGAAGAATGAGTGGATGAACTTGAAGCCGATTGCGGAGAGGCATGCGAGAGGTAGTGCGGCTGTTGCTGTGCATTGCCAGGGAACCGCAGAGGGCAGTAAAGTCCAAGCCTAGTTAGCAGGCGGCTTGCAATACGTAGAAGCCACCGGCGCCTCTTATAACTCCATCGCCAATGTATCGATCTACGATTTCGCAACAGATACTTGGCACGATCCACCACAGGCTGCTGCATTCATCCCGCGAGCCCGTGATCATGCGGGGTCCGCTGTTGTTGATGGCAAGCATTATGTGCTCGGAGGCCGCAAGGGTGCATATAATGCTTTTCGGGATACTGTAGTTGCGCTGGACCTCGAACATCCAGAGAATGGCTGGACGATCGGGAATGCTCGGCTACCAACTCCACGAGGTGGTCTCTCCGCCGGTGCAATCGGGTCGAAGATCTACACATTCGGAGGTGAAGGCGACAACTCCACGGCTTCTGGCGTCTTCAACGAGACCGAAGTGTACAATACGCTGAGTGATACTTGGCAGGAGCTTCCTGCGATGCCGATGCCCGTACACGGAACGAGTGCTGCGGCCTTGAATGGCAGCGTCTTCATAGCGGGTGGTGGCACACATCAGGGAGCGGAGCCAACGGATGTGTTCCAGGTCTACACTTCCGAAGAGGCGGAATGGATTCGTGACGGGTGGTGACACTGAATTAATGTGTCCAGAGAGAGGATCAATCGTGTCCAATCTAGTTCGCTCCTTTCTGTAGTTTTCCAAGATCAAAGTGCTGTTACTGCTTTCACCGGATCGTGATAGGCTCAGCTTCGCCAGCACGGTCGACTGCCTCGCCTCTCATGAAACCCTCGATACAGCATTCGCCCAACAACGAGAAGACGCCCGGCTTGATAGGTCGCAGAACATATGGAACTCTTCCAGAATTGAGAACATAGACTTCGTCGCCGGGCTGTAACTCGCCCGGTCCCAGGCCAACAGATGGAGAATCCTCTGTCTCAAGAAAGACCAGAGCTCTACCGGTGCACAGTTTCCGTTGCTTGCTGTCTTCGTCCTGTAACAGCCCAAGTTTCCGGGAGTCAGCGAACTGCAGTGGCGGAGATCCTCGAAGCTCCATGATGAGTCTTGTTAGCGCAAAGGCACAGTACCATGGCTGTAATTCTTGACCTCGAAGCCCCAGTTGGGACGCTTGATCAGAGAAGGGGCCGACAGATTCAAGAACCACCGGATCATCAGCCGCGCACTTCCAAGTGATGACGCCGCATCGTACGCCGGTCATCTGGAGCTCCAGTTGTCCGTCGTGCACTTCGAACGTGGGTAGTGAATTGTAAAGAAGGCCGCCACGTTGCCCACATGATGCGACATCAGCTTCGAGTGCAAGTAACAGCTCCATCTTGGACTTGGCAGTCCAGTCTGGAGCCCAGCTAGGCAGTTTGCACGGTCTTTCAAGAGCGGACTTCGTATTCGTGAAGTGACGAACGGCACTTAGCACGTCCAGATTCCGCGTTTGGTCGATCATTGCTCGAGTTGCTTCGACGAAGACCTCGTGATCAGATTTGCGATAATCCGGCTGCACGATCAGGCCGGACTTGCCGGTTCCATATTGGCTAACGATAGCGCTGGGATGCGTGAGAAGCGCGAATATGTAGTCTCGAGGGTCAGAGGTAAAATGACCGCGTACGAGCAGGATTGTCTGGAGGAAGGTCATCCAGGTGGCGTCTTTCCAGTGAAACAGCATCATCATCAGATCAGGTCTGAGACCCGCACCTGATACCGCATACCCAAAAGCCTCGTCCAGCAAATCGAATGCCCTGTAGAGTGTCGTCCAAGGAATAGTGGAATTTCCGGACATGACTGTGGCTTCGGAGCTCAGTCCAAGCTCTTGCATTGTCCAAACGCGATGAAACCAAGGATTCTGCATGAGTTCCGTTAAGACTTTGAGACCGTCCTTGCCCAGACGATCCCTCACGCGCTGTCTGTCCACCTCGCGATAAATCTGATCCGGGAACGATGGATGATTCAGGCTGGAGATCTTCCTCGCTATGTCGAAGGCATGATTCGTCTCTCCAAGTGGATCTGGACCGAGCCAGGATAAGACTTTTTGCGCGCGACTGAAGATCGTGGCCATTTGCTTCACCTGATGATTTCGCTCCAAGTTGTTGTCCTGCTCGATGCAAACAGCATCCGCCCACAAAGTAACCTCATTGTCTTCATGTCGTATATGACGCAGGGCCAGCTCCAGATTCTTCGTCACTTGCACAACTCCGAGTCCAGACCAATTGTCGGGCTCCATGATGTACACATTTCGTTTCCGGCCAGTCTCGCCCCAGACATAGGAGAGAGCTTGGTAGGGTTGGGCCTCATCGATGTGGGCTGTTGTGAGTGTCACAATGAGATCGTCCTGGAATGCGCCTGGCCAGAGTTCGAAACATCGTATGGTGTCGTCGGTATCGATCTTGTCGTACTGGTAAGACCACGTTTTGAACTTCTTTTGCTTCGGTTGTGGCGCGCTATCCTGACGATGCTGTGTTCGTGACATTCCAATTCAACGTACAGAGCTGGATGCTTGTGAGTCTGGTTGGGTTAGCTACGAGTCATTGTACACGTATACGGCGGCCGTTAAGAGCAAAAAGCGGACGGGAAGCACAGTGCGGCTGTGCAGACACTGCCTCGGCGGCCCACCTCGCGTTTGGGTACACTGCATAGGCGCTGGAGTCGGCCAGCTGGTTCTTCAGCAACATCGCGATGCGTACCATCACGCCATTCAATGGCCTTGGACCAAGCGGCGTAGCAGCTGTCGGGTTTTGGCCGTGGTATTGGAGAACGCAAAGGAAAGGAAAGGAGAGGTGGAAAGTTGGAAAGTCGTCGGAGTTGGAACGCCGAGCCCGATGTTAGAGCCTCAGGCAGCAAGCGCCGCGGCGACAACGGTAGCGAGGTCTCACTCTCAGCTACTGCAAGAGTGTGAACTAAACCAAAGCATCATGGCACTCGGTGAAGAACATAAAAGCGCCCGTAAATGGTATCTCATCTTAACAACCGAACACCCTCCCCGGTCCCCAAAACGCCAACAACGCCACCGCTGAACCCATCAAAACGAGCGACGTCTCACACCCTCCCAATGTGAGCTCGTTTTTGCTGTGACCTTCCAGCTGTCGTATTAATGAGTGATCCTGTTCAATTCATCCCGAGCAATGCCGCTCAGTCCCGTTCCATCGTACAAGCGAGCGTCCATTATCATTCCTCCCAGATTTCCAGGCGATCGACATTACCTTTCATTCACTTCGTCATACATCTGGCCTCACTTCTGGCCCTCTCACATCTTTCTTTCCTCCCCATCAAGACTACCGACCGGACTCTCCGGATCATCAAAAGGGTCGTCTCTCCTCTCCTCACTTCTTCGGTCCACTCCTTCACTACTTCGATGCGCTGGATTGACAACCGCCGCCGCCGCACCGATACTCATTCTCGCCGCCCTCGCCGAGTGCACGCTCGCCGTCTCGCTGTACAGGTCCGATGTAAAGCTTCGCACGGATCGGCCGGAAGACAGAGGTGGGCCGTCACCGGTGCCAAGGCGTCGATTTGGCGATGAGAAATATTCTGACCGCAAGGTCGAGGATCGTGAGAGAGGAGAGACGGGTGTCGGCGGAGCGAGGAATGTTGTAGCTGGGTGGGACACACCAGGTGTGGTTGGGCGGGCAGCATCGGCTTCGTGTTGCTCGCTCATGTTGATGATGGATAAGTTTCGCGGGAGGGGAGGGAGAGATGGCGGTCGACGTTGTCCGTTCTCGGCTGAGACTCTGTACGGCGGTGGTGGGTGTTCGTCGCTGCCTCGTTCGCCTCCAAGACCGACCGCGTAGTACTCTCCACTGTATTGTTGGCGCTGCGAGCCGCCGTGGGAGGAGGTATCCAGTCCGGTCATATATGCGTTGTTGCTTTCGTTCGTGACCACTGGCTCTTTTTGTTGTGACGAAGCGCTGCTGCTCATGCTTCCCCATTTCTCTCGTAGCCCCCAAAGTGATACGCTTCGATCACTGCCGCCGCTGCTACCCAGTCGCTGCCGCTCTTCTTTCCTTCTCCGTCGGCGTAGTAGGAATGCTGCCAACAATGCTACAAAGCCGATGAACACGATTGGCACCACGATGGCCGCGGCCAGCTCGCCCATCGACAGACCGCCATTGTGCGAGTCCTGATCAGTCGCAAGTTGCGTGCCGTTACTCTCCGCTGGGGCCGTGGGATTCGAACTCTGTGTACTCGTTGACAACGTCGTCGGCGTCTCACTCGTTACCGTGTACGTGTTGACAGGTTCGGAAGTGAATCCCGTGCTGCTTCCGGCAGTATTCGTAAAAGGTGGAAACTCATCGGTATCCGAACTGGTCGGAAACCCACCAAAGAATCCACCCGGGTCTGTCATGGTTGCTGTGTTCGTAGTTTGCGTGGCAGCGGCCATGAAGGCGCTGGATAAGAAGGCCGCGTATGCGGATTGTCCGGCATCATTGCTCGTACCAAAGTTGGAACCCATGTTGTGGTTGGCAGCTGCTCAGCCTGAGTGAGACTGGGATGATCGCAGAGCTCAACTGGCGATGACGATGGATGGAGCTGTGCTCATCGCATATAGGTGCTTCTTGTTGGACGGCCAGGCTCAACTTCCACGCGGGTGTTCGCTGGCAACATGGAATGGTCGTGGTGAGATTCTTGGGAGTCGCATGGAGGTTTGCAGTGCATCCTGAGCAGAGCAGAGCGGGGCCGGCGAGCTGCTCGTCTTTGACTGACAAGCTCTCAGTTCCCGGAGCCGGCTGAAGTCAGGCTCCACGAACGTGATGGGCGGATCTGCAAGTTCCATGCACGAGTAAGATGCAACCCCAACCAATGAAAGTATCCAGATCGGCCAGGGAACGATATGTCCCTCTCGAAGACCAAGAAATCGTCCGCATCGCAAACACCTCTCCTGTCCATCTCTTCCCTCACTGGTGCAACCTCACCATCGTAAAGTCATCTTGCAGTTTCCCCGTGGCGCATTTTCGCCCGTTCGCGACAGCCGTTGCATCAGTCGTCTTGTCTCGTTCCGGAAGTGGTGTGCAAGAGAGTTGGAGGAAGCCGAACCGACGAAGAAGCTTACCGCGCATAGACTTCTGCCTTAGGCTTTCAAGCCGGCATTTGTTTGGTTCGCACGAACCGCGCTATCGATGCACTCCACCGTCACGTCGAAAAGATGCCGCGGTATGTTCGTTTCGGTGTCGAAAAGAGCTCCTCATAGCCAGCCTCGTCGTATCTCAGCTATACAGATGTAGACGAGCACGTCTTTCATCTTCGGAATCTGTGGGTGTGAGGACGAGAGTAAGTTGGCGAGAAGTTGGGAAAGTTTGATACGCTCGGTGCAAGAAAGTAGAAACATCAACCGAAAAACTGACTTGTGTGCTCTTCGGAGCGTTTCAGGGTCGTGCTTTTGAATCGGTATGCTCAAGCACAGTCCGCCTTCGCAAATTGTCCAATATATATATGAAGCCAAAGTAAGCACGCATTGAGGAATTTCAACGAAGTCCTGCTTGTCAGGAGACACTATGGTCCGGGCAAGACATTCATTTCCGCCGCTTTGTACAGTACAGTCGGAGAGAAAAGCAGAGGGATCCGATGAAGCTCATACAAGGAACATCCTGTCATGCCATGCTGGAACTGCGCTACGTACAAGTACAATGCTCATGGTCTTCGTCATTCAAAACTCGGTACGTCATTTCCAGCTGTTCAGGTCATCATTCAATCGTTCATGCAAGTGTTCAAATGTCCGCGTGTGCAAACAGTTCGTCTCCAATCGTAGCAAGTTCTTTTCAATCGTGGTGTGCTCTCCAATCGTGGTGGGCAGTGTTCAATCGTGAGGGGTTGTGTTCAATCGTGGGAGGGCTATTCGGAAGCTGGTTTACTCGGTCGCGCCCAGAGTTGCGTCTTCAGGAGTCAGGTCTTCGCCGTCTGCCAGAGACTGTATCAATGCGACCTCTCTCTTGATGCGGCGTCGGCGTGCTGACTTGCTCTCTCCGGTCATGCGGCCTTTGAAGATGGCGCTCTCGGCACGGTCCTTGTTCTTGAGCTTGTCGGTGAGTGACCAGCGCAGCTTGTTGCCTCCGCGGTCGGTGTCTGGAAGATCTGGGATGGACTCGGGTGGTGACTGGACCTGAGTTCGGGTAGGGTCGCTTGCGAAGAGATTGGCAGCGGCGTAGGTCATTTGCGGCTCTTCGCTCGTCACGCTTGGATCGGGCTGGGTGGCTTCGTCCGCGTCGATGTCTTGCGACTGATCATCGTTCTCTATATCTGGCGTTGGCTGTTGGGTTTGCGCAACGCTGCTGCTGTTGGCGTCTTGCTCTGGGTCCCTCTCTGCGGCGCCATCTGTTGCATCGCTGTTTGTGGTGGCCCATTCTTCTTCGTCTTCTTCGGCCTGGGTTGCCTGGTCATCGCTCAGTCTGTTGGTAGTGTTGTTCTTGCGCCTCAGGCCATCCACCTCTCGCTCTAGGCTGCCATCTCGCCTTGCTTCGAGGAAGTCCTGCTTCATGCCCGAGATGCGCGTGTTCAATTTGGCGATCTTGACAATGGTCGTTGCGAAACTGCGGGCTTCGTCTTCGCCAATCACAGTGCTGAGGCCAGGGAAGAGGGTCGGTGGCTTGCTCGTCTTCGTCTTCGTCTTCGTCGGCTTGGTAATCTTTGCCGGCTTGGGCTTCGGAGCGGTCTTCTGTGCTGGTCGAGGTGGAGGCAGCATCTCTGTCTGCAGGGCATTGGATCTAGCCTTGGGCTCGGCGGATGGTCGCGTAGTCTCTTTGACCGGCTCGGAGATGCGTCGCTGCTGCTTGGGTGGTCGTGGGATGTACTTTGCGACCTCTGGGGGACTCTGTCGTGCCTTTTTCGCAGGCGGCGTCTCTTCTTCGTCTTCTTCGTCATCGTCCAGAGCACGCTTCTTGGAGGGCTTTCGCCCGGCGTCTATCCACTCTTGTGGCGTGTCTGCGGTGATCTCGTAGGCGCATCCGCGCCAGTAGTATACATTGCGCTTTTCTTCCGCCTGCTGCTTGGGCTTCCTACCGCCCTTCAACAGCCCCTCACCGTCGATCTCGAGTTCCCGCAGGAACTTTGGGACCTCGGAGGTCGAGGCGGAGGCCGAAGAGGGCGGCGGATTCTTGGAGAGCGACTTCCTCGTCGCGACCATGTCGGCGGTGGTGGTGGTGGTGCTGGTGGTGGTGAGTCTGCTTCGTGTGGATTAGCTCGGGATCGATGGATGTTCGAGGAGGTGCCGACAACGTACGGAAGAGCGTGGTATATTCGTCGATTCAAGAGAGCAAAAGACGCAGCAAGAACGCGTGAGAAAATGTTACAACGATGAAGCCAAAGAGTCGAAAACAGTCGAGGACTTCGGAGCTTTTGCATGGAGGATCTGCATCCCCGCAGATTCAGGGTCCGAGCTTGCACGACAATGCTCACAATAGAAACCTCACAGCTTCTGCCTTCCACAATACCATCAACAATACCATCAAAAACATCGCATCACTGTTCGCACTTCTGAAACATCACAATAGCAGCTCACAATACAGAGCTTGATGATGAAACACAAGCTCTGTGGACGCCCGCAAGAATGTCGATAAAAGGTGGCTGGAGCGGGAGCGGCGAACACCTAACGAGCGACGGCGAACAATTGATTCAACGACTGCCTATTATTCATGAAAACGATTGACTAAAGCATTGCCTGCGTATTGCACCATACAACGAAGTCATGACTGTTCTCCCCTCGGGCTCTTGGCATCGTGAAAGATGATCGCTCACGGCTAGAACTCCTCATCTACTACCTCCTCCACCTTGACTTGGTGGCTGGGCTTGTGTCGACGTGTCGGAGGTTCTTCATCGACCGATTTAGAGGAGATGCCGTGTTTGCGCTTCTTACTGGCCTTCTCGCCGGATAACTTGCCATGAGGAGTTGGAACTGGACTCGGATAGCGATCGGGTGGCTCGTTCTTGTCACCAGTGTGCGCAGGTCTGGCATTGCCAAGATAGACGAAGCCATCTCCATCCAGCGCTTGAAGCCATGTAATCAGATTTACGATTCGGCTACGAGATCGGGGAGGGCTTACTGGCATCCACGTTTTCTTTCTCAGGAACCTGGATCTGCCTCGGGTCTCCCTGGATCTCCACTCGGGCCATCTGAGGACCCGGCTGATCGTAAATGTCAAGCACTTCAAAGTCACAGTCGACCTTCATTGCTTGCTGCCGGTACTCTTCTTTGGCGTCGGCCAGCTTCCGCTGCAAATCAAACTGCCGCATTAGAGCCTTCTCGTTGGAAGTTCGGTCTCTAAACCTCTGCAGCTCCATATGCAACTCTCGCACTTTCTGCCAATTCAACAGGCTACCGGCCCGACGGAGGTCGTTCAGCTCAGATTTGTTGACGAGCTTGCAGCTGTCTTCCTGGTGCTTGCGGTTCCGTCTTGGCATTTTCAGTCGAAGGAACTTGGAAATGTACGATGGGAAGAACAGTGAGAAGAGACAGCGAGGCAAGTATAAGAGCTGATCGAGGGGCTTCGAACCTTTGTAAGTGCGCGTTTGTACCTTGTACGCGTTTGATTGATCACCTCGAGCTTGATAAGACGCGAACAGGCCTTGCTCCCGCGTATCCTGGAAGACACCTGAGGCATGGCAGCACGCCGAATCACCTCCTGCCACCGTCGCTGTCTCGCAGAAGCTACCAAAGATAGTGTGAGCGGATCAAAACGAAACAACCAAGTACGGCCCGAGGGTCGCGTGCTGTCTCGTTCATTCCATCGATCCACGTCTATGATCCTGAAGACCCCCTTCGCCCCTCGATATCTTCCACCAATCCTTGGATACGCTCCACCGCCGCCTCGACATTGTTCCTCAGCCGTTGAGCCTCAGACTGGCTAGGATAGTTGTCATTCGCATCCGTCGAATCAACCTGCACCATCCACGTCCCAAAGATTCTCGAGCCCATTCTGAGATCGTCTTCCAAGACCTTGGCCGCCGTGTACGGGTTGCAGAAGATATGTGTGCTACTACCATCGTCATTGCCTATGATGATGTCCTTGGGGAAGACACTGGTGTCGAAACTTGTGATCTGGCTGTCATCCCAGAACTTCTGGAGCAGTTCGAAGACTTCTGAGGCAGAGTCGTAAAGAGTTTGGATGGAAGCGTTCGTCAAATCGTCGTTTGAGATCTGGAATCTGGCGTGATGGGTTTGAATGCATCGGGTGAGCTCTCCGGTCCAGCCATCTCTGTCGGCGATCGGGATGTCGTACTTGAGGTTTTTGGCCCACGCAATGGCTTTCTGGGTATCTCGACTGGACATGCTTGCTCCTGCGTGCTTTTGCAATTCAGCTACACCTCACCGATGTCAGTCTTATGCATGAGATGGCGAACCAAAGTGTTTGCTCGAGGTTTGGACACATCTTTATTCATGGTCTCTTCCAGGTTCCTTGTAGCAAGCTAACGAGACGGGAAGAAGCACCCGCCTCTATCTAGTAGCGTTTCCCGAGGACTCGTACAGTATTTGCTGACAATGATTCTCCCAATCCAGCAAGGTCGCCTCGCTTCGACAGCAATACACGTAGTCTTCATAAACAGCAAGATACCACCTTTAGGTAATAAAGACCGGCAAGCGACCCTGGTCATCCCTTCACCATCTCCAAAATCCCCATCACATCCTCCCTCCCCTCCAACGGCCTCGGATTCGTCCCACACCACCGATCCGTCAACGCATTCTCCGCCAACATCCCCAACCTCTCCTCCCCTTCCACACCCACCTCCTTCAAACTCCTCGGCATTCCCAGCTCCCGAATATAAACATCCAACAAATCCCCCAGATTCGCTTCTCCCTCTTTCAACCCTTTCGCGATGAATAGTCTCGCCACGTCGGCGTTCTCCCACAACACTTCCATCACTTTCTTCTGCCGATCCCCGTTGACGGTGACGTTGTATCGACATACGGCGGGTAAGAGAATACAGCTCGTCTCCCCATGACCCACCCCCATCGGACCCAACTGATGTCCAATCCCATGACTGGCGCCCATCGGGACTCCATGTAAGAAGACAGTCTTCATCGCTTCGATCACGCCCATTTGACATGACAACCTCGCCTCCAAATTCCCTGGCACTCTCCTCGTCTTCAAAAGCCCCGGGATGAGTAGCCTCAACCCCGCTAACGCATCCTCGTCGCCAGAAGGTGTAGATTTGAGGGAGCAGAGTCCTTCTACGCAGTGGTCTACGGCGCGGACACCACTCTGTAGCCATACACTTTCTGGGGTGGAGGTAGATAATTCCGGATCGAGGATCACCAACGCAGGTCCTTTTGTGGGGTGTCCGAAGCCGTATTTGACGTGGTCGTGATCGTTAGTTCCGCCTCCTAGGAAAGAGTACTCCCCGCCCGAGAGAGATGTAGGGATGGAGATGATGGGGATGGTTGGTGGTGAGATGTCGGTGCGTTGACGGGTCCAATCGTGGCCGGAATGGAGGTTCGCTAGGTCATTGAATGTGAAGGCGTTGTTGGCGATGGACGTAGCGATGATTTTGGCTCCATCTGTGAGACTTCCTGCGCCGAGGGTGATGAGTAGGTCGGCCTCTAAACTCTTCGCTTCTTGAGAGATTTCGAGCATCTCGGACCAGAGAGTATGCGGTTTCATGCCATGGCGCACTCCGGCGACTTTTCCCTCCAGAGCCGTTTCGAGCTGCTTGACATGGTCTGTGTTCTTAGACAGGGAACCAGAAGCGATGATGTAGATCCGAGAAGCTTGGAAAGTAGAGTAGACATGTTTCTTGCAGGCGAGGTGGAAGGGAAGACCATAGGAGATGTGAGGGTACCCGCTAGAGTTGGCGGGTTTGTAGACTTCGCCGCCGGGGCCGGTTGTAGAGTTGAGGCGGTAGTCCATCCTTTTTGTTAGAAGTATGTGTGCCTCTAAGAAACATGAAATGAAAAGAGGAACAGAAAGGTGATCACCTACCCCGCTCGCAATAGACTTTGCACTCGATGCAGTTCCCGGGCGAGGTTGTAGAAGGCGCTCTGCCTCCATCGGATATGTTTAAGCAGTGTATTGACTTCATTCGGGAAGTCATGTGCGAGTATTCAGCTTGGAAAAGGACGAAAGCGTTCATGGCTGATGTTGTGTGGCCGGCTTTGCTCGGCCGCAAAGCCGTCTGATATGAGTAACGGGAATGCCTGCCTGTTCACGAACGCCTGCGCATTTCTGTTGTGGTCGAATGGAGATTGATTGCTGATCGTGCCTTCAAGCTAGAGCAAGCGGGCATTGAGCACAAGGGTTAGTGCGGTGGACCAAGTGCTTAAGTCTGCCTCTTCGTAGCCAAGATCAACACCACAGGCCAACACACCCTCTTCCTGCCATTGGATCCACTCATCTCCTGCTCCAAGTCCACAAACAGATTTTTATACTCTTGACCTTCAAAGACATCGTGCTCCCACAGTCCAGGCAACTGCACTCTTAGGAAACTCTCCGCCTCTTTCGCCCCACACTCTTCCACCCAAAGTCCGCGATCAACCTCACAGCTCACAGTCTCATGCTTTCCATCGAAAGACTGACGAAGAGGCATATCCTTTCCAAACACTACCTCCGGACTCTCGAAAACAAGCTCGCAGTCGGTATTGTATTTCCATCTTTGGACGGTGCTCCATTGAGGAGCAGGAAAGGCGATATCGTCCGGCCAATACAGAATGCGCGTCCAGATCTTTCGCGTATTCGGATCTTGGACATCGGTGACAGGAGCGATGACATGGTCGGCCATCTTTAGGTACGCTGTGTTGACGGCGTCGTCCAGCGAATGTCCATCTTCCGAGAGGATGTGCGGACGACCGTAAAACCAGACCGCGAGCGTACCACCTGGTTTGAGGATGTCGTGGAAAGCTTTTACGGTCTTGTCCGCGTCTACGAGAGGTAGAGCTTCGGCGAACGCGATCAGATCGGCTGTTGCAGGATGGTCGCCATTGCCAGCCAGATCTTCGCTTCTCGCTCGGAGAGTCTCCACGTTCGATATACCTTCGGCGTCAAGTCGTTTACGGGCGACATTAACGTGCGCGACGTTGGCATCGCTAGCGACGACTCGTCGGAAGTGCTCGGAGAGGAACTCTGCGGCGACGTTGCCTGGACCACAGCCGTCATCGTGTGCGAGATCGAAGGATCTATTGCCATGCTTGCGATAGTAGGCGAGGACTGTCTCGTAGAAGGCAGGACTGGAAGCATACTTCGGCCGTGCAGCGAGATAAGTGTCCCAGTACACGGACTGCGTATCGCCGCGGGAGTGGAAAAAGTCGTCCACGGATGGCGTTGACATGCTGGAACGGATTGCGATGTTCGAACAATGAGGGTAGAAGGGAAGAGATGACGAAACAACACCTACCGCTGAACGCCGGGTCGATCATATATATGTGCCGTCGAATGGTCGTGGTCCAACGTCACGGCTATGCTCTCGCTAACCATTATTCTAAAGCCTACTCCACGAGCACACTCCGGCTCATCCACGAGAAGGCATAGAGTGCTCAGCTTGAGCCTGTCCGGAAACAAATTAGCCATCTTTACTCATAGTGGTAGGATTTCGCTTGGGGCCATTTGTTAGGGTTGGCCTCTAACGCTGCACCCTCCGAGAGTCCGCATTTAGAGACATCCAGTGCCGTGAACAAAACCTGATAGCCACTCGGCTGTCTTTGGATGCACAGCGAAGAGCCCCTACAGGAGAGTCGGTCCGTAGTCCGATCGAGAGGCATAGTGGGCGGCGGTATGTTGCAGCTGGGAGGTGTCTCGACTCAAATCTGAGTACAAAAGGCTCTGGATATCCCGTAACAGCATGCTCCTTCGTCCTCCAGAGTGCTCGGGTTGCACTGAACACTCATTGCTCGTAAATCACTGCATGAAGGGCGAGTCCGGGCAGCACCTCGTCGCTCGGCAGGTACGATGGTAGAAGCGGTACGTATTCGCGCAGTGTGGTTGTCCTTCCTGGGTCTCTCAGGGCTCAATTACTATCAGCAACCCTCTCTTGATGCCTGCGGCTACTATGATGGTCGACAGCCAGAACACGACAGGTCTATCCGGCTTCCACGTCTCAACGCACCGTACATGAAGGCTGACGACGTTGACCACCGATTCGCAAGGCAGGCTATTGTTCATGGTATCGGCGTGCCGCTTCTCCCATACACAGACACCTGCGCCCTCTTGTATTCTGAATGTATATTTAGGACCCCGAATGTCCAAAGACATGAAGTCTTTTCCCGACCATCTCATATCGCGGCTTGTCTTCGGCCCGGTCTCGCAGCTTCTGCACTCCGCTTCTCCCACCTTGCTTCTCCGCGCGCTCTCCACAACACCCCTCCCCGCCCATCAGGTCATAGTCGAACGAGTTCTGTCCATCCGGTGGAGGAGATGAGGATGTCGGGAGTGAGTTCGATGGATGCGGTTGAGTCGGGAGCAGCGCCGAAGAGACGCCGTGTTGAAGATGCTTCGCGGTCTTGGTCTTCAGGATGCCAATCCACTCGGAAGAAGTTCAGTGCATGAAGCTGTGGTACAGAGATGCGGGGAAATGATTGCAGAATGGCTGGAAGATGATGGTACAGTTTGATCCTCCTCGATGTTGGTGTCCTGTTGAGGGCACTGTCGTCGTACCTGCCAAGACATGTTCCTGGGCGGCATCTGGCGGCCAAGAGCAACCTCATCGGGCCGGCAAGGACGCCGTCTCTCTGCGCAACGGCTTTCACTTTCTCATTGTGTTCCTGCCCAGAATCCTCCACATCCCGCATCCCCGCTTTGAAGATGGAAGGATTCGAAGAATGCCGGAGAGGCGAAAGGTGAGAAAGTATATAGATGGCCTGGTCGCCACGTTGCTGAGAAGTTGGGTTTGCGGGGTTGGAGAACATCGTGGCAACCATGAGGACGACATCTGGGATCGCGCTTTTGGCCTCGTTGGCAGGAGTCGTAGTTGGACAGCAGGGTATGAATGGGTCGATGAATGTTTATGGATACAATAATGCTGACAAGATTCCACAGCAATCACCGCCAATGGCCAGAACTTCACCTTGACCGGCGACAATGTGTCCTACCTCTTCCACGTCGACTCAGAGTCTGGTGATCTAGCCTCAGACCACTTCGGTGGACCTGCAACAGACTTCACCCAGCCTGCCACTATCTACCAGGGTGGTTGGGTCGATGGCCTCTCAAACACCAGACGCGAGTTCCCGGATGTAGGACGAAGCGACTTCAGGTTACCCGCCATCCATATCCAGCACGCTGATGGGGACACCGTCTCGGCTTTCTACTATCAATCCCACAACATCACCCAAGGAAAGCCATCTCTTCCCGGTCTTCCGGCAACATATGGAAACGGCTCCGATGTATCAACTCTTCAGGTCACCCTCTACGACAATTACTCCGATATTACTGCGGTGCTATCATACTCCATCTTCCCAAAGTACAATGCCGTGGCAAGGAGCTTCCAAATCCACAACAATGGCACGAACAACATTACCATTCAAAGAGCTGCCTCTTTCAGTGTTGACCTGCCAAATCTGGACCTCAACATGCTCGAGCTGCAAGGTGACTGGGCACATGAGGCGAATAGAGTCATCAGAAAGGTTGACTACGGTGAGACCTCTTTCCGCAGCACGGAGGGCTACTCATCTCATTTGCACAATCCCTTCTTCGCAATGATGGACCCAAAGGCAACTGAGACGACTGGTGAGGTCTGGGGCTTCAACCTCGTCTACACTGGCAGCTTTGCGGCATATGCAGAGCGCTTCTCGCACGGTTTCGTCCGCGTCCTGCTTGGGCTGAACCCACTGCATAGCAGCCTAAACGTTGCCCCTGGCGAGACCTTCACCTCCCCAGAAGCAGTGGCCGTATACTCATCCGAAGGTCTGGGTGGTATGTCCCGGTCCTTCCACGACCTGTACAGGAACCACCTCTCCCGTTCGAACTACACCTTCCAGACCCGCCCCATCCTGCTCAACTCCTGGGAAGGACTTGGCTTCGACATCAACGAGACAGCTCTTGTTACACTGGCCGGCGAAGCTGATACTCTCGGCATCCGCCTGTTTGTCAACGATGATGGCTGGTTCGGTGTTGAGTATCCTCGTGACAACGACACCATGGGTCTGGGTGATTGGACTCCGAACCCTGCCAAATTCCCGGACGGCCTTGGCCCATATGTCGCTGAGGTCAACAACTACTCCACCATCGGCAACTCGTCCTATTCGCACGAGCCTCTGAAGTTCGGTCTGTGGGTAGAGCCAGAGATGGTCAATCCAAACTCGACTCTGTACCACGAGCATCCGGACTGGGTCATGAAGGCCGGAAACCATATTCAGACTCTCACCCGCAACCAGCTTGTCCTGAACGTTGCCATGCCTGAAGTGCAGGAATTCATCATCTCGACTGTCTCTCGCATCTTGGACTCTGCCAACATCCAATACATCAAGTGGGACAACAACCGCGGCATCCACGAAATGCCAAACCCTGCCACCGACCACGCCTACATGCTCGGCCTCTACCGCGTGATCGACAATCTCACCACGACCTACCCCAATGTCCTCTGGGAAGGCTGCGCTTCTGGAGGAGGCCGCTTCGATGCCGGTCTTCTGCACTACTGGCCCCAGTCCTGGACCTCGGACAACACTGACGCCTCCAACCGGTTGACAATCCAGATGGGTACCTCTCTTGCCTACCCTCCCTCCGCTATGGGATGCCACGTCTCCGCCGTCCCCAACGGTATCACCAAGCGCAACATTTCTATTGAGTACCGCGCCCACGTTGCTGAGATGTGTGGCTCCTTCGGTTTCGAGCTCAACCCATCCGAGCTCTCCGCCGAGGAGACCGCCGCGATCCCGGGCATCATGGAAGAGGCCGACAAGGTCAACCCGATCGTCATTAACGGAGACTTCTACCGTCTCCGTACTCCTGACGAGAGCAATTGGCCCGCGGCACAGTTCGTGAGCAAGGATAAGAGCGAGAGCATCGTCTTTGCGTTCCAGCAACAAGCGACTGTGAAGCCAGCTCCTCCGCCGCTGAAGTTGCAGGGTCTGGATCCAAGTGCGAAGTACTCGAACAATGTGGATAATGCGACCTACTCGGGAAGCACATACTTGAATGCTGGATTGAACCTGCCGTGGGACGCGAGCGATTACCAGAGTAGACTGATCTGGTTGTATAAGCAATAGTTGACTGAATAGACTTGTAATGAAAGCATACTGCTGGAAAGGATGTTCGTCTTCGCTCCTCTGCTCTCATGAGTACCTGCAACTCTGCGAGCTGCGGTACCGGTCTTTATATATTTCGTCTCCCAAATGACGATTGTCCTAGAGGATCCACAATAGCTGAGTAGCGCCAGGCTAGCAGATCGCAATCTCCCAGCCACATGAATAACGGAGTATATATGTCGCGACTGCTTACGCCTACTGACATACTGAATACACATCGAGGTCGGTTCGCAGTCGAGTCTGAAAGTATCGCCTCTCAGCCAAGAAGTTGAAGTCCAATTCTAAACCCGGACGATCTATACCCCAGCAACCTGGATCTTGTTGCAGAGTAGTTTCCCCAAGTCGTGTGAGGCACACTACATCGACTTCTCTGTTGCGGCACTCCTAAAGATCTCATCTAGAAAGCCTTCTAGCGACCCAATGTCCATTATGCTGTCCGAACCCCAGCCAACCACCATCTTCCTCCCCGCAGACAAACCTGATCTCTCAATCACACGCGCCGAAGCCCAACAGATCGCAGACCACCTCTTTAGTAGAAGGCGTCGTCTCCAAGCGAAGCAAGATACATTCCAAAAGGTAATAGATAAGCACAGGAGAGAGAAGAGATGGGACCGAAGGAAACAAGTCGAACGATTGAGAGCTCGTAGAGGAGGTCCTCTATTCCGCAAGACAACTCCCGAGTCTCAAATCACGAGGATACACAAGATTGTCGAGCCTCCTAAGAGTCGATGCTGGGACTGGATCCTCCATTCCGGCGACATCCACTACGCCAAAAACGCCTCCACCTTCCTACACTACACCAAAATCGACGCCTATGCCCATAACATCCCCCCCAATTCTCCGCCAATCAAAGCTTTGGGTATAGGAACAGTCAAAGTCAATGCCATGCGTGCGTTGGACTCAGAGAATATATGTGAGATCACGCTGCATGATGTATTACATATCCCGCAAATGCCGTGCAATGGGATCTCGCAGATGAAGTTGGAGGAGATTGGGTTGAGGATCTGGACAGGAGAAGAAGGATTGCAGGTCTGTGAGCCGAGTGGGGCGTGGATGTTTTGTGGGACCAAAGAGAAGGGATGGGAGGTTTGTTTCGGATGGCGATGTTTGATGAGAGGGGGAAGGAGAGTACGTTACCGGAAGGGTTGGAGTTGGCAGAGGTGAGTTTGTGTGCGAGTGATGCGGAGAGGTGGGGGATATTGGGGGGCATGCGAGGGAGATTTGGGGTGGGAGGAGAGAGGTGGGTTGGAAGGTTGATGGGGGACCGCATACGGAGGTTGAGTGTTGATTGATAAGACGTGCCCGATACCTTGCATTTCTCAAAGGTTGATGAGATTGGGTGCCTCCGAGAAGCAGGCTCTCGAGACACTGAGTGGCGTTCCTGGTATTTGGAATCTCCTCACAAATCCCGTAACGAACAGGCAAGCATTTGCCATACGCCTTCTCACTTGGGCAATTGCTTAGGAGCTAGAGTGCAGTCTTCCACCCATCGCTCCAGAGCGGACAGTCCTCAGGTGATCGATCATCGGACGAGAGAATCTCATCGCCTTCTCCACTATCCCGTCCTGAGGACCTCAAGGATTGAGTCGCCATCTTCCCGGTCTCCAAAAGACCATATCTTTTCGAGAATCAATCCTCCAACAGCGGCAAATAGCTCTTCAAACTCCTTCTGCGTCCGCTCTTTGCCGCTACAAACCATGACCATCGCCAGATCCATCGCCGCAGCAAAAGGCGAGCTTCCAGTCTCCGGCAGAACCAATTCGTTGATGAGTAAAGTTGAGTGTCGGGGCTTCATTGCATCCCGGATGTGCCTCAGAATCTCGACGCACTTTTCATCATTCCAATCATGCAACACATGCCTCATGTAATACGCCCTCGCCCCTCTACACCCTGCCGGCTGCGGTTTGAAGAAATCGTGAGCAACCCTCTCAAGTATCACACACCACTCCTCGGGCACATTCTCAATCACACCTGGAAGATCCTGCAAAACCAACCTCCCCTCCAACCCCAGCTCCCTCCTCCTCTCATCGAACTTGACCAACTCATGCCCCCTCCCACCCGCCACATCAACCATCAACACCCCCTCCTCCCCTCCCTCCCCGTCCACCCTCAACTTCTCCCCCGGAAACACCCCCATCCAATCCCCC